>BGPR01005090.1:0-84727 GCA_013235015.1 Araneus ventricosus
TGGGAAGTTTCAGATCACCCGGCGTATAGCCCCGACTTAGCGACGAGTGATTTTCATCTCTTCCTTGAATTGAAGATCTGGTTAGAAGGCCAAAGCTTCCAGAAAAATAAGGAGGTCCAAAGCAGCATTAAGGCCCATCGTGCATCACTGGTGGCAACGTTCTTCGGAGAGGGGATCGGACACCTGGTCCACCGATATGACAAATGCCTGAATCTTCAAGCTGATTATGTGAAAAAGTAACCATGTTTGTACATAACTTTTGGTAATAAATTCATTTTGTTCTCTACTCTTGTCGATGTTTATGGTCCATTGGAGGTTGAAAAAAAACGGTCTTCGTATGTAGCAAATAACTAACAGAAGATTAAACGTTAGACGCTTCGTAACACAAATCTAGAAAAATAACTGATAGATAATTCGAAAGCAGTTTCTGCGCAAATAAATGGCTTTTTAAAAAAAAAGTTCTAAAACACATACTTTCTTCCACAATCTTCGGCTGTTCATCAGAGTTGGAAGATCTAAGGTATATGAACCAGTATATTCCCATCTCAGGATCGTCTTCCATTCCGTTCACGGCGTTGACGTATGGTTTGCCATCCACTATGCTATACTTTACTCTGAAAAATAAAGAATACGTAACACTTATCAGAAACACTATTAGAATAATTTTTAAGCATATGTATGTTAATAAACAGTTACCCTACGTTTAAAATCACAACCTTAAGTGTAATGAAAAAGCATCAGTTTTTATATGCTGTTACATGTTATTTTAAGTTTCCTTTATTAGCAATCTCAGCATATTGAAGAAAAAATGTTAATATTATTAAACCTAACACAGTTCGCCGTTAGGAATTTGCCGGTAACATTTTTTTGATTTTGCACGTAAACAAAAGAAATTATCAACCATATGCTAATGGATTTGAGGCACTTACTTCTGTCTATTGTCTATCTTTGCCACAGCTTCTATAGCAGCGTAAATAGTGCTATTGGTGCGCACTCTTAGTCTCCATGTTCGGGCCAGATTTATTTTGTCACCCATCCAGACAGAGTACTGTACAGCCATCGTTTCACCGTCAACATCTAGCGCTTTCTGTAAAGCCTCTTCTTCTGAAAGTTAGAACAATAACATGCCTTAAAATACTATTTTAAAACAACCTTCAACATTTCAATTTCTTAATTTATAAACAAAATCTTCAAATAATCATGCACATAATAATAGCAAGTTTTTTCTTTTAACTTCATGTTGAACAATAAACGCATTTCAAGTTGTGTTGTATAAAGTACTTTTCCTCGGTTTAGCGAATGTTTATCAAAACTATCCAGTTTCTGAATAATTTGTTGCACCCGTTGGTCTGAAATAAAATAATGCCTTCTGATGTCAGCAAAGGCTTTATGGTGTATGCTATTTTCACCTGTTAATGTTGTAAATTGTAGACGATATCAAATAACATTACAAAAATAACTAGAGTTCAACCCTGGAAGCTTTAACTCTCTGAGCGCCAGGGGTGTAGTGGAGCCAGAACGCACCGGTTCGGCGTCGCGGCACTGCTTTTTTTTCCAAAAGAAATAAATATGAAAAAATTGTGAAAACTTCTTTAAGAAACAGGGCGATTTTTATCTCCCAGGTTAGAGTGTTCCGGCACTGCTTTTCGCATGGAGAACCGGAAGGGCATAATAGGCATCAAGCAGAGAGTAGTTCTCATTCAGACATTTTTTTATTTATTATATTATTATTTAAAAGTTGTTAACAATTGAATAATTTGCTTGCCTGTGTCTGGCCCTTTACTGCAGTGATCGGAAGTGATGTTCAGCAGGCTTTTTGAATGGAGAACCGGAAGGGTATAATAGGCATCAAGCAGAGAGTAGTTCTCATTCAGACCATCAATTAATACCTGGATGGCTGTATTTAGATCGAATTCTTTCTTATAGGAATCGTGGACGAACAAAGCCTGTGGGAAAAGACACCAGAAAATTACACAACCAGCGAAATCATTGAAAAGGTCTGCCACGAATTCTTAATTAGATGAAAAGATTTCTTGAACCATACTTTTGGGTATATACTCAAAACATTTATTTGAATAATGCTCAAAATCATGAAAAATCGTACATTAAGATAAGAAAACATATATAGAGTCGCGATGATTGTTTCCAATAAGTCAGCCTGATTTTTGCTTTGGAGGGGGAGGAGTATAAGGCCATTCAAATTTTTAATTTTTTGGAACTGAAACACTCATTTCCAAAGACAATTCTGATTTTCCAGGTCAAATGCATACGCGTATCATATGTTTTGAGAAAATTGTTGATAATTTACAGACATTTAAAATTCAGAGCTCGCAATGTCCGCTAACTATGCTAAGTTTCTTCATGTCTGTGAGTAAGTCATTTATCTATAGTACTGATATCTTATACTATACCATATTGCATAAATAGTTCAAATTCTATTCACTTTTTCAAATTTAAAATAATACATTAAATCCATTATTATTTGTTGAACTTAAACTTTAAAAATTTTAATAAGAATATAAATAATTTCGGATACCAATGAGATTTGCAATTATTCCCAGATACCTTCTTTTACTTGCATCTTCACTTATTATGAAATGAGATGCATAAAAAGGGTGATGAATTTTCAGTGAACACTATCGTTCAACGTTAATCACCATTAGTTTAGTATAATCAAATGACTGTCTTTGATGTCTGTTGAACCTAAAAGAAAGTTATTTCTTTGCGAGTATCGACAAGAACTGTATGCATACAAGTAATGTATGCATATAACTTTCTGAATTTCTTTTACAGTTCAGCCTAGAGGTCTAAACGAGCCATAAATTAAGTTTATTTTTTCCAAGAAAAATTTTTATAATAAAAATTTAAGACTAAAATAAAGAGTATTTTTTAAGTGGGTAGAGTTTCCTTTGAAGAATATTTTTAAAAAATGGTAGAATAAAATAAAGCAAATTTAGCGTAAACACTTTGGTCTTAAAAAGCGAAGGGAATAAATAGATTGATCTGTCGTTGATTTACCATTGATATAAGGACTTGGCCAGGTTATACAAAGGTGGGTATAACATAAATATCATTGCCATCCTCTATATACATCATTTAGACGACAAATTTAAGCAAATTTGGCATGCAATTTGTGATGGTTCTCTCTTTTGAAATAATTACGCCATATTTTAGAAAAAGATATATATTTAAACGTGTACAAAAAAGACAATAAACGTTTTAGAAATTCGTACATAACGTCTCACTGAGAAATTAAAGCTCTTTCAAACCAACAGACGAAATTCCTCCGACGAGTGTTTACAAAAAACACTCTTCTCAGCGGAAGGATTCTGCCAAGCTTTCTCCCAACCATCGCCAACAGTAGCAAAACATCGAAGAATCCCTACTGATCCACAAGCTGCTTTTTTTTAAAAATTCCCATCTAGGTTTTGGTTCAATGTGAAATAAATTTGATTTTCCTATCAAAGGGACATTAGAAGATGAGATTTTTAAAAGGTTTCATCTATATTTACATTGGAGCTTTAAACACTCAGTAAAGAAATATCTAAATGTTATGAAAATAAATGAAATTTTTGAAATATGTACGTGGAATGCTGCAGGCTTACATTTTTAATCTGCAAGCAGCCATTTACTTCTTTTAAATATCTCTAATAGAATGTAAGCGCGATGCGCACTTAAATCAGCATGGAATATTTGTATCATAAACAATTAAATGGAAATACCATTTTTGGCATCTATCTCTATAAATTACGAGACTGTAACCGGAATGAAAAAAAATATATCCAACATGCAAGGAAAAATTAGATTCTATTCTATATCTTCATGCAAGCGTTTCAAACTTAACTGATAATGAAAGCAAGAAAGCATGAAAAAAGTCCAAGAAACTAAGACTCACCTGAGTAGCTAGAGCAGTAGTCCTGAAGTTGTCGACCGTCCCATTCCTGAACTGGTGCCTCTTCAGCTCCTGTAGCATGCGATCGAGGACGCGCTCGTCCACGATTCCTTCGGTGCGGGAAGAGATGCAAGCTAGCGCCATGCTGGCCAGGGCTTGCAAATCTGAAAGTGGAAGCAAGGTTTTCTTTCAGGAGTCTGTTTTCAGAATTTCTTACCTGGATATTCTACACTTACTTTTGAACCTTTTCCTTTTAGAAGGGCAGTGCAGCTGCTCAACCAGTTGCTTTTTTTCTCTTTTGTATAATAACAGGTAAGCATGCTAAACTACTATACCATTAGAATTTTACACCCTCACTAAATTGAAATGCCTATATTCTCATAACCCTAAATAAATCAACAATATGCACTTTAAACTTGAAAAATGGTTTCGCGTGATAATAGTCTTTCTCTTTCGCATAACAACAGTCTAAAGCAGAACAATTATTCATTTTTCTATAAAAAAAAGTGTACATAAAATTTAAACCAGAAACAGCTTCCTTGCATCTCACACCATGACAAATGATATGCGCATTATACCATATAGGAGACATTTAGTTATACGTTTAGATGGCATCACACTCAAGTTTCTCGTGTGACTTTGACGTTAGATGAATTGACTCCATTTGCCACTCTACTTCATAAAAGCAAAACAAAGTCGCTTAACAAGTAACGCCACCTATCTCCATTTTTTGAAATTTCAAAGAGGAAGAAAACACTCAAATTTTCGCAACCAATAATAAATATTTCTGAAATTTTCTAAACATCTGATATGAACATAAGACCGAAAGTTGCAAGTAGATGTCAAAAAAATTTCAGAAATATTTGTTATTGGTTGCGCAAAATCGAATGTTTCCTTCCTCTTTGAAATTTCAAAAAATGGAGATAGGTGGTGTTGCTTGTTAAGCGACGAAATTCAAGTTCAGTTAAATTACCCTGCGAATAAAAAAGTCTTGTTATTATTGTTACTGACATATCCCAGATAGCATGAATATTTGCAGTAAGTGTGATTTTGCTTGATATTAGCTTGTCATGACAAACTTGATGCGGCAACTTTGCAGCAAACTTCTTGCAAAGTAACCTCGCAAAACAAATTTACTGTGAAGTTTTCATGACAAACTTCACACCAAAATTGCAAAACAAGTTTGTTGCTAAGTTGATACAGCACACTTACACATCACAATCTGGAATCATTGTCTATATCTGTTTTTTATCTTTGTCCCTGTTTTAAAAAATATCTCGATATCCGATTTTTAATAGCATCTCCTAGACCGTCCTTCTTTTTATTAATTCAATAAATCAATGATAATTTAAAAAACAAACTAACTAGGTCTTTTTATAAAAAAATTACTGTTGAAAAATTCTCCATCTTTTTACTAGATATAGAACTCGCACTTTAAACAAAACTATATATCGCTTTTCCTTAATGTTGAAATTTTAAAGTGCATAAACAAAATTAAACCTAAAAACAGTCAATGTTTGTTGAAAAATAATATCTTACTTTGTGTCCCATATTTTTAAAAGTAATTACTTTTGAACCTTAATTTCATAATTTATTCTACTAGCAGAACGTAGTTATTAGCGAAAATCGCTCGCTCTCTCTTTGACTTCAAATCATATTTTCATCTCAAAAATTTTAAAAATTAATGAAATGAAGAAAACAATTTAAAATAAAACGTGTAGATGCAGGATCTATTTGCGCAATCTATCTTCTCCTATCAGAGTCCCGCTGGCTGAGTGGCTGTGAAGTGGGTTGTCGGGGGTTCGAGTCCGAGGTTTGTCTGCGTACTCTGTTTTTGCTATAGTTTGCAATGAGTTTGACGCGACAAATTTGTGGCAAGTTTGACGAGTGGTGACTAACTCGTTTGCATTGACTTGCTGCAGGTCTTGTTGTTTTGCCGTGTCAAACTGGTTGCAAGCTTGCAGAGAAATATTGGTGTAAACTTGTTGCAAACAAAAATTGCTATATGGGATTAAACTGAAACTTGCCTATCCAGAAAGGTCTGTGCTGCGAGTCAAAGGCGGCAGTCACTCTCTCTACATCTCTGGCCGTCATGGTGTCTCCCGCATTGCATAGAGCAAGGATCTGATAGGGATTCGTGTAGTTCCCGGCCGCTTCTACTCTCCTGCGCAGTTCCAGAACTAAATTGTCACCGTAGAAGTCCTTAGGGTCCATGCAGGTCACTAACATGGCGTGGATGTACAAAGCAAGTTCTTGAGAGCTCATCTTTTTATCACTGGGGATAAAAAATATTCTCAGTTTTCAAATAAAAATGGTATAATAGTAATAAGGAATACATTATATATATATATATATATATATATATATATATATATATATATATATCATTGCTACCTGCTTAATACTATTTTGTGGGGTATTAGATTTTGCTTCCCGTTCTCTCATTCATAAACTATCTCAAAAAACTGTCAGTTTCGCTTTTATTTCTTAACAGCAAATATCTGGTATCCCGAGGGCGATGGTGATATGCATTATAACTTGTTGAGTAACCACAACATTTTTCACGCTTTTTTCCCTAGTTTACATTTAACAACCATTTAAATTGCATGTTTGTTATCCAGGGCTTCCTAGTTCAGTACAATATTAAAGTTTGAGAATAAATATAAAAGAAACCACCTTATTGCAGCTCAGAATTCACTCCATGTGATTTACGGTTCTACTGTTAAAAAAAGAATTATGCGGGTGGTAATTCGCGATGGATGTAGTCAGATGCAGTCGTTTTCATAAAGCGAACCTGAAGAAAGAATTAGAAAGACCACGCTTAATAAATAGCAACTCCCTCAGGGGGGGGGCACCGCGAATTTCGGAGAGTGGTCACTGTATGAATAAGTGGGCACTCGCTTCCTCTGAGGGTATAGTAATAGAGGCGTGTCTCTTAGGGCCCATCTCCGATGACAGGTCGTATCCAGGTAAAACGGGGAGTGGCCACATAATCCGCTCGTAATGGGGGTTGTTTTGTAGGAACCACAGTGCCTGACTATTCGCAGTGGTGGCCGGTCTTCACGAAATCCCATATGGCTTGTGCTGGGAAGGGGCAATTCTTGTGTGATTACCAAAGGCAAGAAAGGATAAGTCCGTATAGTCAAGAGTGCAATATAGTAGTCACAGAAGGAGCAGACATATATTAATATTGATTTAGATACCATTGCAAATATCATAGGAGTGCGAATGGTTTTTTCTGACGGCAAGCCGTGAGTGAAAAGTCAATGTGGTGCCTACCGATGAACAGTTTTCAGGTTCGAGGAAATAATTTAACTGTGAATAAGTAAGTCCCATTATCAAACAACACGCGTGGTTATCTACAGAACATAGAATAATTTAATTTCTGATTGGAAATTTAATAGAACAAGAAGAGTTTCCTTACTTTGCGTGACGATGAAGGAGTTGTATCGTGAGTTCGTAGCGAATTTCATCTCCCGTATTATTCCCAGGATCAAAAGTGGACTCGTCAGCCAATTGCAAAGCGACGGCTATTCTGTGAATTTGAGGTCCCCATTTGTCTGTGCAGATACTCGCTTTCCTTTTTTGCAAAAACCATGTCTTCAGTTTTATTTTTGCAGCAGCGACACCTGTTATTTTCACTATATCATTGCCTGTAAGGATGTAAATATTTTGTTTGCTTTTTTAATGCTTACAATTAAAGGAACAAAAATAAATTCAAAAATCTGGTTAGGATGAAAGTTCATAATTATCTTTGATGAAAACGTGTAGAAGAATTATACTCACAACTATTCCTTTTTAAGAATATGACACTCATATAGAAGCTAAAGGTAGTTGCGAATATCAAATTGATGAAATTCAGCGCGTGTCTCTAATTGATGTTTTTGGATCTTCAATGGAGAACTCAAACCGACCCAACTTACCACATTCTCTCTGAATCTTCATTATCAATAGGGGTGTTAAGGCGAAATCCTTCATTCGCTAGATCAAGATAGCGGGGAAACTAATGGAATGAAATGGGCTTATCACCCGCTAATGCTGCTTAATTGCTCAATGACTCTCATAGAGTGGTCTAGAGGTGTTGGGATCAATTCCAGTTTCCATCATCCCAGTACGTCGACTCAGTTTTTATGAAACCTCTCTAATTTCGACCATGAATTACCGTTCGTTTTAAAGAGAGGTTTCTGGTTCTTCCTGCCCAATGAAAGAGCACTTCCATGCACCAGCTCGTTGCAGAGCAATTTGCAGCAAAGCGGTCGAGATTAGCTGTAACTACGATATTTCGATATATGTATGCAAGAGCATCTGCGTGCGTTCCTCTAACTGACTGCAGAGAGGTACACAAACCAGCTCAAGATAGTATGGCATTTGGGACTAGATGGATGAATGGATCACAAATGTCTAAAATGAACTCAGTACATATGATTATGTTCATTTTTGCTAGTTAATGAGCAGCTGTTTAGTTTAGGAAGTGGTTCAAGTCATGTTCAGTTTCAGAGAAAAAATAAGTTCTAGATACTACCGATTCTACATCTGTGTGGACAGAATTATAGAAGTGATGGAGCCATTATTTGGGCTGGAACATCTATGGATGGTCACACCGACCTTCATGTGTTCCATAGAAGAACTCCGATAGCTTAAAAGTATTGGAACAAGATCCTTGACCTTTAAATAGGTTTGTATTCTGGTGCTATAGATTGTGACTTCAACCTTTGAAGTCGAGGCTCAGAAAGTTAAACTTATAGGCATATATGTTGAGAATCGTGGTACAAAAAGAATGAACAGATCAGCTCGATACCTAGATCTTAATTTTAGGCAGAACTTTCTAGACTATCATGGAAAACTGGTGGTAAATTCACCTGATCCAAGATTTTTTAGGTAAATTTATTTGCAATGCTACTTTTCCCCCCAGTAATAAATGTTCGGAGCTGAAGAATCTTGTGATCAAGGACTCCGTTAACCTACAGCATCATCGGCCCTTTGCGTGACATCTTAAATAATAATAAGAAAAAGAGGTGCCAAGAGTATATACAGTAAATTGATGCCAATAGAACAATATTCAGTTGTAAAATATTTAAAAAAATATAAATTGAATTATTACTATGTGTCTCTGGTCCCACCATAGTGAGATTAATAGTGAGTTCTAGATCATTTATGATTACAATATGAATAAAAAAATTGAAAGCAGCTCATTTCCCCCTAACTTTGTGGATAAATTAAAGCCTAATTAAAACTATCATTTAGATACTCAGAGATAATAGAAATTGGTTGTTAAGTTTGGAGGAGAGAGTGTAAAAAGCATAAGACTCTGCTAGTAAAAGTTTTATTTATCAAAGAGATACAAAATATAGTATGAATATCGTATCAATTATTTCAAAACACGTAAATACAAAATTAATATATTATGTTTGAAACATTGTCAAGATGATTTTTTAAATCTAGCAAATCTACTGACATTGATTATGAAGAACTTTCTAACAACACTGCCCCACTAAAGAAAGACTCATTATCTGTTAAATTTATGCTCAATTGTTTTCTGCTTGTTTGGACATCCATTTTTTTCAAAAATGAGTCAATATAACCATCATATTCTTGATAAGAAACCCTACAATAATATAATATAAAGTTTTTATAACTTTTTCATCACGTCTTTACCACAGCATAATTCTCTGGGCTGAGAGCTGAATAAAATACTTTGGGTTTAGACCTGAAACACTTGCTCGCCTTTCGAAAAGGACTTGTAGAAAAGTACGTTAGAATATTTGCAAATTCACTATTGTTCACTATTTCACTATTACAGATTTCATTAGATTTCTAAGAGAATCTTATTAGAAACACAGATTATCACTGTTTCTATTCACCCCATAAATTCCAAAAACATAAGTTAAAAATTTCTATTGGTCAAAATAGAGCTAGACGAAAAAGTAAATTAGAAAATTATTCTGTGCTTTTTATTAACTGTACCGAAGGTTTATTTTACAAGTGGCTAAGCTAGAATATTAACATAGAATAGTACTTATTAAGTTTGGAGTAAACGAAAAGCAACGCAAAAGTAATGATATTAGTTCAGAACAGGAAACAAAGGCTAATATGATAGCTTTGCATAATTTAAGGATTATGTCCCAGATAGCACGTAAGTTTGCAGCAAGTTTGATTTTGACTTGATATTACCTTGCCATAGCAAATTTGACGCGTCAAACTTGAAGCGAACTTGTTGCAAATACGTCGTGACAACTAGCGCCACCTTCTTTGCATTGCAAGCTTGCTGTAAATTCACCGTGACAAATAGCGCCACCTCCTTTGCAATGCAAATTTGCAAAACAAGCTTGATGCAAAGATAGCACAAAGAGATAATTATCTTTGTCTCTGTTTAAAAAACATCTGATTTTTAATAGCATCTCCTAGACCGTCCTTCTTTTTATTAATTCAATAAATCAATGATAATTTGTAAAAAAACTAACTTTTTTATAAAAAAAATTGAAACACTTTCCATCTTTTTACTAAAAGTTTTTACTTAGAAAACTATATCGCCCTTTTCTTAATGTTGAAATTTTAACATTTATAAACAAAATTAAATCGAAAAAACAGTCAATGTTTGTTGAAAAATAATAACTTATACATTTTGTCCCATTTTAAAGTAATTGCTTTTGAACTCTAATTTCATAATTTATTCTACTAGCAAAACGTAGTTATTAGCGAAAATCGCTCTCTCTCTTTGATTTCAAATCGTATTCTCAACACAAAATTTTAAAAATTAACGAAATCAAGAAAAGAGTTGAAAATAAATCGTATGCGCGATCTATTAGCACAATCTATCTTCTGCTCTCGTAGTCGAGCTGGCGGAGTAGTATAGACGTCAGGCTACCAACCGGTAGGTCGCGAGTTCTATCTCGGGTTGTGTTCATACTCTGTTTTTGCTATAATTTGCAATGAGTTTGCACGGCAAGCTTGCTGCAAGTTCGTTCCATTGTGACTTCGAAGCTTTCGTTAACTTGCTGCAAGCTTGCACTCTTGTCATGACAAATTTGTGGCAAGCTTGCTGCAAACTAAAATTGCTATCTGGGGTTTATATTTGACCCTCAAGGCAACTAATCGATAATCTGCCGGACAAAAGGTTGGATTGCCAACTGAAATAAACAAAATGGAAGTGGAGATTTTATGTATTTTAAAGTAGGATTACGTTCCTTCCATTGGGGTCTCAGGAAGGAATTTGATTCACACGCCAAAACGCCACAAAAAACGTTGTATAGGAGACTCTCTATATCTCGCACATATGTTAAAAGCATAACTAATGTCTTATTTTAGAGATAAAGATTAACAACAGAAGTTACAAAAAGAAAATTGAGAGAGAAAATCGGAATTGTAGTTTAGCGACTACAGAGTCGCAAAGTCGGGAAAAAATGCGCATGAATTGGTGACGTATGAGGATTTCTGATGATCCTGCAGGATTCGCAGGAATGAGGATGCATGAACATGGCCAGCAAATTATCCTAGTACTCTGGGGAATTCATATATTGATTCAACTTTTACAAGAAACATTAGTCCCGAATTATTAAATTACGTATGTTACTTTTCATATCATCGACCAATCCTACACAGAATTGTAACATATCCACTCACGATTGAAGAATTCAAAACAAAAGAATTGACATTGTAATATATTTTATTAAGAAATAAAACAATTTTCATTGTAACCTTAGTTTCATTTTATTTCGCCAATTTTCCATACATTAGTTTTCCTCATAGTATATTTTTTTGTTTCTCTACATAGTGCGAAAAAACAAAAGAGAAAAGCGAGTAACTTCGAGAAACAAGAGTATCCCGAGTTACTTCGAGAAATGAAAAAAGTATCGCGAGTGACAAAGATAATCCGAGAAGCTGCGAGAAACAAAAGAGAAAAACGAATGACAAAGAGAAACCTGAAACTTCGAGAAACAAAAGAGTCACGCGAGTAAAGTAGTCCTACGCCTTTAACATCAGCGGCTGTTTGAAAAAGACACCCTCCCGTCAATTTTTTTTGTTTTGAATTTACTTCTAAATTCACTTTGAAATTGATAGTATCACTTATTTATTTAAAACACTTATTTTCAAGATGTAAAATAGATGATGAGATATAGCAATTCAAACTAAAAAATAATGTATAGTTGAATAAAGGCAGACGACAATATAAAAACAAACAACATTTAAAAATTAGAGGGAACAATATTCACGATAGATTCAAACAAGTATTTACACATTTTCACAAATAAGAAGCATTTACAAAAAAACTTTGCACAAAATAGTACTCACTTTGCTTTTAGAAAGGTTATATGAGGAAAAACCTTACCGCAGTTTGTTTCTTCAGATATCCCTGCGCAATCTATCGTTCCATCGCACATCCAGTGTCCTGGGATACATCTCTGCATGTTTGGACAGCGGACCCACCCAGAAGGACAAGGAGTTCGATAATCTACAGCTGTGCGCATAAAGTAAGAATTCTGTTGCATTAAGAAAATTATATTTCTTTACCAATCAAATGCAAATAATAAGCTTATAATCAATTTTCAAAATAAGATTTTATATAACTTCTGGATGCACTCTTCTTAATGGGATAAAAACTTTGGTTTGAAGACAAAATGTTTTGAACAGAAGCTTTTAGTTTGAAACTGCAATGCTTCTTAAGAATCGAAAGCATAAGCAACCAATAAAAAGAAGCTAATTCATATAGTAACATAAACTCTAAAGAATGAGAAAGTGGACTTGTTGTGAGTTTTGCAGGCAAATTAAACTTACCACAATGGCGCTCATCAGAATTATCCCCGCAGTCATCAGCATTATCGCAGAACCAACTACGCTGGATGCATTTTCCGTTCAAACACTTGAAGACTGATGATGAACAAGGAACGTTGGCTGAAAAGAAATTAGCCAATAAATAGACAGTGAACTATTTCTTTTTAATTAAAATAGAAGTTAAATGTTCATAGATAGATTTGCTTTTTCTCGATCAATTGATTTGCATGTGAAGACTTTGAAATACAAAGGATCAGTGGCGGCTCGTCCATTAGGGCTGCAGAGCTGCAGTCCCCCTGAAATTATTTTAAAAGCTTTTATTTTCGTTTTTATTCTAATTTACTTTTCCACTTTAAGAGTTCAATGATAATCCAAAATGGCAAAAAAGTAATAGAAAACGTAAAAGAAAGACGGAAAATGAATCAAAAATTAAGAGAGAGACAGATCAGAGCTGCAGAGAATTTTGCCTCTCCTAGAATCGAAATTTCCCGCGTTGAGCAACTCGGAGCTTTCAATCGGAAGAAAAAAGCAACCCTTTCTCCCATTGAAATTAGAACCCCGTGAGCTGCACTCCGGAGCAGCTCACGCTTGGCGCAACTTTCTCATTTGGCCTTTTTTCGCTTCCTCTCAGTAGTCCAGTCGTTAAGTAGTTTTTTAAATCAAATTCTGGAGGAATTGTAATTTTTTGCTTTGTGTTTCTTGGGGTGCTGATTACGAATCTGAGGTTTACCACCAAAAATGTTTGTTGGAATTTTAGTTAGAGCCAAAAAACATGAAAAAAACATCTTCCCAGTTTCTTGCTTATAACTCAAAAATTATCAATTTTTAGTATATCATCATTACATATCAAAAGAATCGGCATAAAATTTCCTACAGCTTAGGAGAATACAACTTCTGCGGCACTGCTTGTTTTTGATCTGACGAGCCGCCACTGCACAGGATGATTATAAAATATCTTACAGAAATTATGAAGTCAGTAGAAGTAACCGAAATAAGAAAATTTTGCGATAGAATGTGTGGAGGTGTTCATAATGCTGTTGATTTCGGTTACTAATTGGATTATAGTACCTTTGTAGACCCTTTCCTTGACCACCAAGATGACAAAATTTGCCATTCGTGGATTTATTCCTCTAGGAGCGCATTAGCAGCATGATGGATGAGATCCTTGCTAATGTACCCTAATCAATGCACTACCTCTATTGATCTTGCATTGCTGTTGATGTTCGACCTTTTGAGAATCTATTGTAAAATGTTGTATCACAAAAATGCTTGTTTCTTGTTATCTCATATGTTTTTCTTATATATCTGTTGTTTACACTTTTCTTATATGATAGCGTATAACTCTGTATTTCCATACTTACTTTCCAATACAATATATATTTATGTTGATGCAGTGGCGGCTCGTGACTCAGAAACGAGGAGGGCTGCAAGACAATATTTATCAAGAGAATACATTTTTCAAAAGCTACTTTATCTTTCAGTAGGTCAAAATTTTTAATTCCAAGGCCAGACATGAAATTTTCTGCTTTTCAAACAAATTGAATAACCAGCATATGACTTTTACTACTAGCTTTACTTAGAAGAAAGTTAAGTGAATGCTGATGTGACGATTCTGCTGACGAAAAAAAAAACAAAACAAAAAAAGCAGAGGTCCACATACACATTTCCCTCCTCACCGACTTCACTCGATAACACTCTTCCAAAAATGAATATCTTCTTCAAAAGAAATCTAGCCTTCCATCAAGAGAAAGCAAATAATCAACCATTCAGATGTGTTTCTGTCGACGCAACACAAACAGAAACCAAAACCCATAAACAGCCAATGAGATTGCAACTTTGTGTGAGAATGAGGAAACAAAAAGAAAAAGAATTTAAAAAGACCATCTTCTCGTTCAGTTGGCTTGCTCCGTGCCAGCCAGAGCTGCTCACCCGGCAGCCCATAACCGGTCTAAGTTAAAGGGAGAAAGGACTGCTTTCTTTCTGGATTTTCTGTGCAAAGAATGAATATTTTTTTTTTGGGGGGGGGAGGTACTCCGCACCTCAGACCTGCTTCTCTCTTACTTGTTGACTCATTTTCTGTCTTCTTTTCAATTTTTAATGACTTTTTTGCATTTTCGTAAGTCATGGAACTCTGAGAATGAAAAAGTAAGCGAATAAGATTAAAAACGAAAAAAAAAAACAAGTGTAAAAAAATTCAGGGAATGCTGCACGTCTGCAGCCTAATGGACGAGCCGCCACTGTGTTGATGTCTCTAACCAATTTTTCCAGATATTTTAGAATCATCTTATGTAATTGTGTCCGAAAATCATACATGATGCTTCACTTGTTGACAGGAAAAATTGTTCAAGATTAAATAACTTGATTTTATTAATGATGACCTCGGAAGATCTCATAAAAAGATCTCTTCCTATAGCACCTATTTGTCTAAAATAAATACTTAATCGTCAAATGACTTTAGCAGAAAGCATATTTATATAAAATAAGTTTTATCTCGCATAAACACAGAAAATTGCCTTTGACAGTAAAATTTTCAAAACTCTATTTTCCCCTAATAAAGTATTCTAATATATATTTCTGCTGCTAATATTTGCCAAAAAAAAAGAAGAAAAACTAATTAGAACATTGGACCTCCCTTAATGAAAATGTAAGAAAATGGAACAATATGTAGAATCATTTAATTCTTTTACCAGGAATAACAAATAGCATACTCTAAGCTAGAATTTAACCATATCCGATAACAAGTAACACATCTTATTAAACACATCATTACTGTACAGCACTTTCGTTAAAGCTCTCATATTTAATGCAATTTGCATAAAACAAATACATACATAAAAATGTATACTTGAATCTAATTATGTGCATAATAATGCACATGCGAATAAATTCTTTTACTTAAAAGGAACTTTATCAATCCTAATCCTGAAATAGTTTAAATGGTTCTTATTTTAAACACATAAATCTGTAACAAAAAATTTTTTTGAGAGAACAGGCCTTCTTCAACTTGTCACAAAGACACATTTCATTTTTTCCCTTACAAACGAACCATCTTCAATAGACTATATTGTCTGCCCTCAAAGAGAACCCTGCTCGCCAAGGTGTAGCAACTAGTTATATTAGGGAAGATCCATTTCGTACAGGAGGAATCAGACGGAAGTCGAAGCTTTATTTTATTCTTGGTTCCAGTTCGCGGCGATAAAAAGAAGTGCATCATTTGCGAACTTCTACCGACTCGAAATGGATTCCTCATATTATAAATTGTTTCTATAGCTACCGCCGTCAACGAGACAATTTGGAAGTAGAGTTAAATTGGCGGACAGACAGTAAATGTCGGTTCTTGAAAGAAACTAAGCATTTAAGATTTTTTATGAATGAAACGTACAGTACAACGATATCTAATAAATCATTTTGTTCAGTAACAGTAATTTTTGTTCATTACTTCATTTAAGGGGACATACGACTGTTAAACCTCGAAAATTTTCGATTTTATGGAAAAATATTAATATTATTACCCTGTCTTTTCTGCACAATTTAAAACAATTCGCATTAAAAAATCCCATAATTATGGAAGTTATGAAGAAAAATGTACCAGCTCTTCAACGTAAACATTGAATATGGCCATATCTTTAAAACGCTATATCTCAAAATGTGTTTTTTTGATATTGGGCGCACGATATATCAAGAACTATTGAATATTTTTACATAAAATTTTTACCGAACGTATATTTTGCTATGTTCTACAAATTGAACCTCATTTTTGTACATATTTCTCCAAAGAAGTTTTTGGGGGGGTTCAGAAAAGTTGAAATTTTAGCTATTTTTAGCATTTTTATTTTAAATTGGTACATAAAATAGAAATTAAATTTAAATGTTAATAAATTGAGGTTCAGCTTCTTAAACAGACTGTTTAGATTACTTAGATACCCAAAATATTTTGTTTAGATACATATTTTATCCGTAATCATACGCGCAAAGTGACTATCTCATTTTTTTCCCCAAAAATTTTACCCACATTTATTACTCTCTCAAATAAATACAAACCAATATGAAGGTTTGAAAATGTGTGTACTATAAGAGAAAGAGCAAATATTTTTCAAGAAAAAAAGTGAGTTTGTGAATTACATTGTTTCAGAGATATAATGTATCGAATTTGACAGTTTTCCACCATTTTTTCGAGGTTTAAGAGTCGTAAGTCCCCTTAATAATTATACGAAATGGCCTATCTAATTACAACAGCCGATCATGCCAATACGTGCGAAGAAATAAACAATGCAATGTAAAATGAAAGTATTCGCGAAAAATTTCAACGCTGAAATAAAAAGACAATCACTATTCTTGTCACTAAAATTGAATTTATGCTTCATGAAAGAAAACTGACAAAATGCAAAATTAGTGCGTTATTCAGGACGTTATGCGTGAAGTGTATCTGCTAGTTATTCTACAGAGCAAATGAACTTCCTCTCAAAGCAATGCACGATAGGGCAAGAAAATAAATTTAAAAAATAACTATCATATCTGTCTACCACGGGATCGATGCCAATAAAAGAAACTAAAATTGTAATAATTTTGTTGTCGATCCAGAAGACTTTACTGATATCTATAACATGATAACTGTCCTCATATTCCTCAGACGTTCCTCTTTTTAATTTTTTCCATTGACATTGTTAAAAGTTGCCATGGTCAAACTTTATACATTGACTATTCCAAAGAAATTATCCTTAATCATGGCACATATCTTACAAGAACAAACGTGCAATTATTATAAAAATTTATGGTAGATTTTATTTAAATATGTATAGCTAATCAAAGACAATGCAGTTACTTACTTCAGGACCCAATTCTTCGCGAAAGAAAATTATTTACATACATAAACGCATTCAAATTTAAAGGGAAAACTGATGAAAAATAATAGTTACACTAGTGAACAAACACGCAACTCTAGAGAGTATAAACGTCTTGCATCTCCACTTTCGTGACTTTAAGGGGAAAACTGCTACATTGATATGGACTGTTACATTTGCACATACCTTATCATAGATTGAATGTATTTATAACATGGGAAAATGTAAGCGGGCACTAATAAATTGTGCATTTGCATGAAGATAAGCTTGATGAACTAGCACATTGATTGATTCAAATCAACTGCAATTGAACTGCTTCATATTTGAATCGACGATTAGTAGCAAGTTAGCTAAGTATTGAAATACAGACAATTTTTTTTTTGAAAAAATCACCCTATTAAAATCCACAATGCTTTTCATCACTTACTTTATTAATGTTCTTACGTAATTACACATACAAACACACCATGTGAAGCAGGTGTCGAAAATACGATATTATAAGGTTGGGGTAAAAACAGACTTATCTTTGAGCAGATAATGAATCTTTTCTCGAACTAATTCTCTTAAGATGAAAAAAATGATTTTATTATCTTTAGTTTGATTAAGTTTAAATTATTTTATATTGCTTGCAAATCAGTGAGGTTCAAAAATCAGACTCATTTTCTTAATTTTTATCAAACAAGTTTTATTTGGTTTTGTAGATGTAATAATTTTAATTAAAAAAGCCGAACTTACAGATAAGTCAATATCTTTGAAGAGGTGCCCATCTTAGAACCCTGCAAAGTTTTAATTAAAGGGGGGGGGGAATATGAATGACGGAAGCATCTATAACTGCACAATATAAGATAAAGTAAAATCGAAAATATATTACTTTCTGTTAGTCAAAACCTAAATATTCCAGATTTCAATATAAAAAATCAGTTTTATAAAATCCCACTGAAACTGTGCGGTGATATAAGAATTGCAAAAAATAAAAAGCTAATAATAATAATATAAAATAAAAATAAACTAAAGGTTCGCCTAGTGTGTATAGATTGTGTTAGTGACACCTGCTAATTTGAAAAAAAAAATGCTTACCTCCAGCATATTTCAAAATGACACCTGCAAACAAAGAAATGAGAATTATTTTCAGATTAATTTTTTTATCCATCTCGTGACAACACTCTCTACGGACTCCAAAAGAAAGGAACTGCTAACAACAAGAGGGATGACCGACACCACTGACTATATACGAGAGTATCAGTGCAAAAGAATACTCGCGTTCAGGGAAGTCGGGTCCTTTTCACTTCAACCAACGCTTATGCAGAAAGCGATTAGGGTTTCCATTACCAAATAAGGGAAACAAACCAACCGATTAGACTAAACAAATGACATTCTTTTAGTTTAAGCTATCGAATGTTTGTACTGAGTAAAAGGAAGATAAAACTTCATAGTTACCTACTGGGAAAATGTTGTTTCCAAATACATTGTTGTTGAAGATAGATAGCTATACACGCTCTCTAAATCTATGCTAAGGGGTCTAGTAACTACATTTCCAGTGTTTAATTTTGAAAATATAAGCTTGGAATATTCTCAAATAATGAGTAACCTTTATCTGGGGCCACAATACTTCCGGATTTCGCCCGGACGGTCCTGATTGCAACCTGACATCCGCGCTGGGGTCCGGAACTTCAAAATTTTCGGATTTCTGCGGCGAGAGAGAAATTTGGCTATATTAGGGGAAATCTGAAGTATTTGAAAAGCTGATGCAATTTCACCAATGAAAGAAAATAAATTGTTTACACACTTGGTGCAACTACTTACTACCTTTTCCGTTTCAAGTAACGTAAATCCTTTGTGCATAACCAGGCGAATTTGATTTCACTAAAATAGGGATGAGATATCTACTTTCTAGTTAGCAAAATATATTGAAATATTTTATTCTCATTTGTTGATTAAAGATAATTGTTGGTAGGCAACTATTAGAATTTTATACTATACTTTGACCTCCAAAAGCCTTCAATCCCCTGCCCCTTAGCATTTCAACCTTTTAGCTTAACATTAGGATTTCAACTAAAAAAAATTATGGTAACCTTACCTTTGTCTTACGACCGTTCTACTAGAAATCTGATTATGCAATTTAATTTAATCCACTGCGAGTGAAGCAATAAGTTTTAATAGCTGCCTAAAGTCAGAATACGTTATTCAGGACTAATTACCTTTCTCGAAATTTAATGAAAATAAAAACACGCTTAAAAAGGGAAATTAATCAGACAATATTAAAAAATCTTAATGAATATTACAATAATGTAATAGGCTTTATGTAAAGACAATAATACGAAAATTTAAAAATGTTATTTTTTCCCTCCCGTATCGGAAGTATACAAAGAGAAAATATTATCTTCAAAAAATTCGCCATCATAATTTTGGTGAAACCTCCCTGAATCTGAAAAATGCAATTTTGAAATGATGTCAGTTAGTCTGTCTATAAATTCGATAACTCAAAAATGCAATGTGCTAGAGGGATGAAATCTGGTGTTTGGTTTAAGCCAAAAATTTAGATTTCTATCAAAATGACAAAACATGGACTTGGTTCACTTTAACTCTGAAATCTCCATATTAGTAAACACAAAAGCGTTATATTGTGTTAAGCCGAGGGTTTATAACTACTTTCCTCAGAATGGCTTATAAGAGGTGTAGTTCTAAGAAGCTATAATATTTAACTCTATTTAATACTAACCGTTGTACCCGCGGCTCCGCATGCGATTATCTGTTCTATAGATATGAAAAAAAACCTCATATGCTTTTATATCGTATAGTTTTCGAGTTTTAATATGCAAATCCTTAAGAGCTTTCAGTACCCTCAATCCTAACTAATAATACTTAATTAATTACTACTTTAAAGGTTTAGATTAAACGACATTTTTGATCTCACCGTTTGGAGCATATATGTAAAGATGGCTTGGGGTTTTCATTCCAGAACATACCATGGAAGAAACAAAAACATGATAACGGCAGATTTATTTGGCATCGTACAATCATCCCAAATGATAAGTTTGCAATTTGTTGAGCAATCGTCTCATCAGACCTTCTGCTTGTAGCGACCGGAGAACTCATTCGAGGATTAGTGGGCCGGAAGTACTTCAACTAACGGGGAAACCCGGGAGAAAAATCTCGGAAACTTTCCCGGATTGTGGGAAAAGGAGTAATGTCGCCCACTTGTAGTTTATTCTTAAGGGCGGCGTATTATGAGTGCGTTGATTCCGAGTTTATGTTGGTTCGGCACGAGAGGCTTACAAATATTTATTGAAAGCGGAGGCGATTTGTTGCGCGTTGTGATGTTTAAGGAAAGGGTGGAAGAGTTTGGCGATGTCGCAGTTAATCGTCTGGAGCTTGGATATAATGTCGGTTGTAACATTAGGCTTTAAATAATCATGAAGGAAAATGCTGAAATATGTATTAGGTTTGAAGGTAACACTTAGGAATGTTTAAGACGGATTCACATGCAAGTCCTTTATGAAGTTACCATAAACTTTAAAAAACAATCAGTATTTGTTTAAATTTGTTTCTAGATCAGTTTTCCTTCAGAGAACAAAAATATTTGTTTTCCTTTAAAAACAAATGTTCCTATAGAATACGGATCTTTCCTTTATAATATCTGTTCATTGAAAATATGTTACAGGATGTGTTTGATGTTGTCAATTAGCATTAAATCTAGTATTTTCCGACTGTGAATTTGCTAAATAACGTGGTTTTTTGTAATTATTTCGGATATTTATCGGAAATGATTTATAATTTTGAGTCTATTTCTATTGAATTCGCAGTAATTTTCTTGCAAGAGAACTTTTGACGTTTTGCATTTTGGATGAGGAATTTAAATCATTCAGTCTGAAACTGATATCTGTATGAACATGCATCCAGAATCTGCGAATGTTAAGAGCTGTAAATCTTTTATTTTAATGATCATTCAAAGGCGATAAAACTGAAAGATTGAAAAAGTTTTGACCAAGCTGTTGGAAAAGTAAGACAATCCCCTCTGAATTTGTGAAATTGTTGTACAGAACAAGTCAGGCGAACCGGTGCGGCAACATGCATTATAGTTGTTAGAATGCAGAGCCGCTCAATAAGACGAATTCAGTTTACAAATCATAATATTTATCACTAACCTCTTATCAGCATTTAAACAATAAAGTCATATTATAAACTCATTATCTCCATTCCTCTCTATGCTGCCACAGGGCCAGATGGAATCCCTAACAAAACTCTTAAAATGCTTCCTATTAATGCTATCACTTTCATAACTGAAATTTTCAATAGATGCCTGCACTCTAGACTCTCTGCCTAGACTCTCTCTTCACTCCCTCTTGGAAAATCGCTCATGTCTTGATGTTTCCCAAACCTGGACAAAATCCTAAACTGCCTAGAAACTACCAACCTATTAGCTTATTCAGCAACCTCGGCAAAAATTTATGAAAAAGTTCTTCTTTCAAGATTTCAAGAACACTGCACTGACTTAAATATAATTCCTGATGAACAATATGGCTTTCGTCCAAACCATGGCTGCATCCATCAACTGCTACGTGTTACAAATACCTTCACCCATGGATTTAACAAGTTTTATACAGGAGGCGTCTTCCTCGATGTACGTAAAGCTTTTGATAGGATCTGGCACAACGTCCTAATCTTCAAATTAATTTCTAATAACCTTCCTCATTATTTAATCGATATCATCATCCTTTTTCTTCAAGACCGCACCTTTCAAGTCAAATTGAACAATACTCATTCTGATTCTGGGAACATCAAGGCAGGCACGCCTCAGGGAAGTATCCTCATTCCTCTCCTTTACTATTTACACTGCTGACTTTCCCAAACAAAATCAAATCATGAATTTCTTCCTTGCTGACGACACCGCCATTCTCGTCCAAGGCAGTACCACAAAATTCATCATCAAAATTCTTCAAAGAGGATTAATCGAAATTGAAAATTTGTGCACTCTCTGGAGAATTGCTATTAATATTGAGAAAACCCATTCGGTCATGTTCCGTAAGGGGAATTCAAAGAAAATTCTTCAAACTCTTACTTTCTTCTACGAAGACATCACCTGGGATAAGGAAGTTAAGTATCTTGGACTGATCCTTGATAGTAAACTTACCTTCCGCAAACACATCAAATACAACACTGAAAAAATTCTGGGCTAAAATCCATCTCATCATCCCTCTTATTGGCAGAAATTTTCCTCTCTCACTTTTCAATAAAACTCCCCTGTTCAAGCAAGTTCTTAGACCAATTCTTACGTATGCCTCCAAATTCTGGGGTCTAGTCTCAAAGACCCATCTTAAGAAAGTTCAAGTCATGCAAATTCTCACCAGTGCACCCTGGTTCGTCAGGAACAATGCCATTCACAGAAACTTGAAAATCAAGAAAATCGAAGATCACACCAAAGATATTTCCAGAAAATTTTTCATCCAATTAGCTGCAAATAAAAATCCCACCATCGCTGAACAAATAAATTACACAAACAAAGACGACAAGTACTCCTTCCGTTACAGGACTACCAAATGGGCTCTCCCCCTCAAACCTCCCTGATTTTTTCATTTCGGGTCTTTTATCTTATTTTCCATTCATTCCTAGCATCTAATTCTTACATTCACCCAAGTAGTTTCTAAGCGTCAACTCATCTTTTTATCTTTAAAAATGCTAATGGCACAGGTACAATGCTTTTTTCCTCATAATGTCGCACTCAGTAAGAGTAGAAGTGTCTCGTCACTAGACTCAACAAATCATCCAATTTCAGTCTCTCTGCTCATACTTTTGACAAATTGCATTATGTACAGGTCACGGGTAGATTTCTTGCTTGACGTCATGTTGGTCACAGACCTCAAAATACAACCTATTGTCATACGGCATAACCGAGAATACCGAGATAGCTAAATAATATTCCAGTATAACCCAAATTCTTTCTTTTATCCAATTAACCCATTAATACCCTTTTCAGGAATGCTTGTAAAAATGCATCATAAACTCAATTATTTTTTCAACATAAATTTTACAAAAAGGGTTTTAGGTATTCGTTTCTTTTATATACTATCAATGGTAGCGCTTATCAAGCGTTCAGTTGATAATATAATCTTTTTATTTTTAAATCATACTCGAAAATAGTTTTTTGCAGTGTCAAAAATAAACGGTAAAGTTTGCTGAATTATTTACCAACTAATTTACTGGCATTTAACAAATAAAGTAGTAAATACAATAGTAAGAATAAGGGGTTTTTTTTTGGAAAATTATGTAATTTTAGATTTTGATAGTTTTTTTCTCATATTTTGCATTATTTCTCTAAATAAGGACTCTAGTCTTAGGAGGGCACTAAAGCATGAATTTTTTAAGACAGGATTTTTTCGGCAATTTTGCAAATGATTTCACGACATCTGATATTAGTATATAAAATATTATTGAAGAAATGCGGGTTAAACTTAAGAATCAATTTGCGGTCTCGTCGCATGAAAAATAAGGTAATCCAAAAAGTAGTAATGGAAAAAAAGGGTCAGGATCACAACGCTTGGAGAGTAATCATCCAAAAGAAAAGAAATTTTCACGATAGTGAATGATTCTTAAGTCTAGCCGAAATGCGACTTGGGCATTAACGGGCTAATATTGCCAATGGATGAACGCTGTAACACGAAAGGTTTTTTATTTGCACAATTTATGCAGATAAATTGAAGAAGTCGTGCTACTGCACCCTGTATTTGCGAATTTGGATGCTAAGTATTTTTATCAAGGGAATAATCTGATATCTCTGTCGTCCCAATTTTGCTTTATTTAGCGCAGTAGTACGATTCCTAAACCCTCTGAATTACAAGATATTTCTCGCCAACCCTGTACATTTCTCTACATAGCAATATTAGCAAATTAAATAGGAAATCAATTTTTAACTTAACTCAAGCAATGTTACTATGTCGTTGTAACATTCATTCTTCGGCAGTTCCTTCTATATAGAATATATATGATCTGTACGGAAGAAAGAAAATGATGCCAAGCGGCCGGTCTTTGTAACATATATCGTACGGGCAATTGCTGGAGTCAAATATATCGTTCAAGTCGACATTACTATTGATAATAGTAACCAGCGAGAGTGCTCTACAATCCACTTTCTTGCATATTTCCAGAATGATCCCTTTTGAATTTACCTTAGCCGTGTTGTGAAAAAAATCTCGAGTACACACTTCAAAATATTCGTGTGTTATTCTCTTCCCATAACAAAATTGGATCCAAAATTTCAAACTGGTCAACAATTTTCAGGTAGGGACAATATACAAAATTTCAATAGCCAAGCTTGTTTCGTTTTTCAGTCATTGCGTTTGTATATAGACTTGCTTCCTATTGTCAGATATTTTTCAAAATTTGAAACTGATTGTCATTTTTTTTCCACATAACGAATTTCAATCGTATAGATTTTTCCGCTTTTGAATTAGCGTGTTCATATATAGACGGAAAGATTTATAAATTGTTTTCTTGTTGTTAGATAATTATTACAATCTTTGGTAACCACTTACCAAATTTCACAAGTCTAGCTTGTGGTGTTGTTGAGAGATTATGATACATACACAAAGAGATAAAGGCATGCATAATTACTAATTATGGTTTTTATATTCGGATTCTGAAAAGTGGAGATTCGTCAAAATCTCAATGCCGATTTGTTAGAATTTGCAATACTTTCTCTTTTCATACGAGTGACGTTCCGAAAGTAAGTTTCGTCGTACTTTTTCCATAAGGAAGCTTTTTTAAAAACAGAAACTTACTTCGGCATCAAAAAACACAAACTTTTGGCTATTTTTCTACATATTCGCCACCGACATTGATGCATTTGTCGTACCGTGAAATCAATTTCAAGAAACCATCCCGGTAAAAATCGGTGTCCCAGGGAGTGAAGGAAGTTCTTCAGGTGAGCATTCGTCGCCTGGGATGGGAGAGATTGGATCACCCGGCCTACAGGCCTGACCTGGCCATTGAAGTCAGCGCTATCGGGACGTCACTTTCGAAGCGATGGAGGGTTGCAGAATGGTGTGAACTTCCTTCGTTCGTTGAGCACCAATTTTTACCAGGATTTGTTTCTTTACATTGATTTCACGGTACAATAAATGCATCAATCGTGTCAAATATGTAGAAAAATAGCCAGAAGGTTGTATTTTGTTATGCCATTTTATGTTCCTGTTTGTAATAAAGCTTCCTTGTGAGAAAGCTTACTTTCGGAACGTCCCTCGTACTTAGTATAAAAGAAAATGTAAAGAACTCGATTCTTTGGTACCTGATCTGATCTCCTCGCATAAACCAGAAACAGCCTTGTTTTTAAGAACACTGTTTATCAAAATATCGTGGTCCCCAGCTTTCTCCCGCTGGAAATTGATTTTGAAGCAATATCGAATGGTTTCTTTTTATTTTTTGGGTAGAATAATATGTAGAGTAAAATACAGGATCACAGTTTTTCCTCCAGAAAGATCGTCAGAAAGTGGAAAGTAAAAGTTGTGAAAAATGCGAAATTTTCCACCTTCAAGTGTTCTTTTATTTAACAAAAAGAAACGGTTATGAAGTTGTTTCCCTGACATGCTAATCTTGGCGACTTTGGCAGGAAAAAGGAATCTTCTAAAAAATTCTTGAGTTGTTTTTCTATCTCTACTAGGAACCGGAAATATCAAGAACCTTCTAGAGGTTATCATATGATGTCACATCCTGTTGGAAAAGGTATAACACAAACCGAGAGTGGATCAGTTGGAGTTTGGTCAGCAGTGAAGCTGGTGAACTGAGTGGCATTCGAGCGCTATTGAAAGTGCTGTGACTGAGATTTGGTTGTGATCGCTGTTATTAATTTATACAAGTGCTGTTCAGTTTTGTTACATGCGCTATATTGGTGTCTGCTGAAATTTTCGTGGAATAAAGCTTAATTATTTTTTTATTATCCTGCTTGTTGGATTGCATTCACGTACACTCACCATAGGAATTTTGTAACATTGGAATGAAACTTTGTATTCCAGATGACGGAACCAGCTTGAGTGATCAGTTCCAAACTTTCTCGTATACTCCCTCCGCATGAAACTTTCGGATCTCCGACAAGACTGTGAACGCCACGAGTACTCAGACTTTTATTGCCCACGGAGGATGTTGTGACACTTGCGTACAGTAGCATTTGCGTACAAGCCATTAACGCCTAATCAATCATCTATTGATCATCTACAAGAGATGGCCAGTCAGTGACTCGTGTAGGTTTGCTAGAATTTAGAGCTATTGGCAAGAATGGCAAAGCGGACCGAAAAATCGAAAATTTGTTTATACAGAAAATAAATTTATTAGCAATTCAGTGTGTGTTATATAAATCTGAGAGAATCTTTCATGAATTAGTTAACATATAAATACATCTAAGTGTATTATTGTATAGTTGAAATCTTTAATTAGTATTTTTTTTGGCAAGAGTAGATTTCATTTACCATTTAATAATGCATCTGGAGAATGGGCTTCATGTATCTAGAAGATTTTTTTCTCAGTCATATAAATGCCTGTAGCAGCTTATTGATTGGTAGTTAATAACTTGTACGCATCTGCCAATGTACGCAAGTCCCGCACAATCCTGAGGAAGTGGCAAGGCGAAAGGGTGACAGACAGCACAAGGGATCAACCCCGCCCTGCTTCTGGCTTTAGCTCATAATGACATGATATGGCGGCTTCGTGCTCCGTAATCCAATGAAGATAACCGAGTTTGCATTTTTACGGCTTCTTTTCAATCGATTGAAACCACAATTTTATACAGTTCTACAATTCTGATTCTGAGAATAAAACTCATTTATATAAGTCATTGCGTTGTGGGGTTACCGCGTTTACATGCAGGCTAATATACAGACCAACAAACAGTCAAATATTTGACGGATTTGGTCAAAACTTTGATATAGATCGGGTCTGGTACACATATTTATTATTCGGGTAATAAATATGTGTACCAGATTTCATTTCTTTTTCTCAATCCGATTTCGAATTATCGTGTTAGCAAACAGACAGGCAGTTAGACGACAGACAGACATAATTCCAAAAATGTCTTTTTCGGAAGCACGGATATTGAGAGATACATTGAAATAGATTTATTAAGATATGCCCTCTTCAATGACTCTTCAAGCCACTGACGAAAGGCGTACGAAGAATTTCTAGTAGCTATTTTTTAAAAAATTCAAGAAATTTGATGGAGTATTTTTGCAGGTGTTAATGCTATCTTATTTCATAAGCAGTGCAATTTTGAATGTGGCTCTAAGATTATAAAGATGATATTTTGGCCTGTTTGAGAGGGGCGCAGATTATGCTCCGGTCTAGGGAGTCGAAATCAGTAAATTTTCCCCTGAGTATTCACAAATATTATGTTGATTTCTTTCCTCTAAAAAATTGTGTTAGTTTTAATGATGTGCTAAATTATTTATGAGGTACCATGCAAACTGTAGGAATATTGCATATTAGAAGCACCAGTTCTCCCATAGGGTGAACATAGACCATGACCGCATGCATAGACGAAATAACAACCAAATTTTCTCACAATTTTCAGTGTCACTTTCAAAAGGCCATACAAAATGATGTTTTTAAAATTTAGATTCGTGACATTAAATATATTGTGCTATACATTTTTTTGTCCTCTGTGGACCTTATCGTCTATTGCCTTTGAAATTATTTGTATTCAAAGAGATTTAAAAAGATCTGTCTACTTCAATGATCCTTCCAACCTATTCAAGGATAAAAGCGCGATTGAAGAAGTTCTAGAAAATAACTCACACGATTTTAAGAAATTAAATGAAGTATTTTTGCAGGTGTAAATGTTATATTATTTCATAAGTGGTGCAGTTTTAATTAAAGATTTAATGTGGTTCCAGGATTATAAAGTTTGTATTAAATGATTATATGTTTCAAAAATAAACTATTGTATATTAAATTGAAAAGTATTTATTAACTTTCTGAGAGAGGGTGCAGAATATGCTTTGGCCTAGGACGTAGAAATGTATAAATCCGGCCCTGCACATTAGTATTGCAACATAAAATAAGGTATATTTGAACAATGACTTTTTTCTTTAAACATAAGCATGAGAAAATAGGAAATTATTTTATTAGGTACTTCAGAGATTTTAAGAAATGGAGTATTCTTACAGGCGTTATTATTATGTCATTTCATAAGTAGTATAAATTAAAATTTAATGCAGTTCAAAGATTATAAAGATTGTATTATGTGCTTGCAAGATTGTATTATTGCTTTCAAAAATAAAGTATTGCATATTAAATCGAAAATTATAGAGTAACTTTTTTGAGAGAAGAATGGCGCCGAATATGTTTTGTCTTAGAGCGTAGAAAAATCCGGCCATGTTCAATAGAAATAGAATTTCCCGCTAAGCTTGTCATCTGCCGTAAAAGATCGGATCAGCGTTTGTCGCCAGTTTTTTTCAAGCTTGACTCTTCGATGTCAGTTAACCTGTTTAACAAGGCATTTTTCGATGTATCATATTGAAGATTATTTGATATGTTGTTGTGAAGTAAGGAAAAATAAAACTGCAGCTAATGTGCACGGTATGCGTCAGCCTGTGAGCTGATTTTTGTGATCAAACGGAGCTGTGATCTCGGCAGCAGCCGAATGTATGTGTGTCTGGGTCGTCTTATGAGAAAAAAAATGTATGTTATGAAAGGCTTTTTAGTTTTATTTTTCAAAGACACCCAGTATCGGGTTGAAGAATCCCCTAAGACTTCTAGAATTTTGATTAGAATGTTTTGAACAATGCCAAGAACACAATCTTATCATCAACAAAACATTTTCATCTAAAACAACAACGGTGAAATTAAATTTTGTTGCATCTTGACTAATACCGTAGTTAGCAAACTGCGCTTCAAGTTGCAAAAACCTTAATTTTCGCTTGTTTCGACCAAATATTGGTGTCTAATTTGCAACTCGATTAACTTCGGCATTTGTATTATTGACGTTACAGTAGAGTTCTTTCAACTTTCAGCCATTTGAAGTAGAAATATGAATAATAAATGTTGCGAATGGCATCACCTCCAACCAATCAGAGCCAACCTAAACTGACGTCAGCTGTTGTTATTCTGTTTTCACTTTGCAGATGCAGATGTACCTTGTAACTTCTCATTGTAACGTTGTGTGTTGTGTTTAACCGTAATTAAGTGTCTTTTATGTGTCACATCCTTGCCTATTCAGTATTTGTTGATCATTTTAGCCAAAACCAGACATCGAGTAGATGTCAGCCCTACTTTTGTATTTGAATTATTGTGTGGCCGAGAGTTACGCTACAATAAAAATGTTATTAATGCTTGAACTTACCTCAGTTTTCGACGAAAAACACTGAAGCGATGACATCAATAGTTTTCAATAACGATTAATTCTTCAATAGCATGTCTGAGGTCAGAAAGTTTATCAGCTACCAAAATGGATATGTGATGAAAATTTTAATCTGTCACTAAAAATACATATGAAATACTTTAGCAACTTATTTCACGATTTTCTAGTTGATTCGGTAATAAAAAGTAAGGAAAAATTACTTTGTTTTCTCTACAAAAAATACAAACTGTCCTCTTACAGCTGGGAAGCTTGCAGATTATTTTTTATTACAGATACTCAAAAGGCAGAATTTTCTGAGATCTTTTTTCACTGTTTGTACAAATTGGATTTCAATGTTAATCTATATGAACATCGCCTAAAATCAGTAAAAAGAAAGAAATTAGTGAAACAATCCATTAAAATCTTAGGAAAAATTTATTTTTCTGTATAAAAATAATTTTTTTAATGGGCCTTTTTTTTGTTTAATATAAAATCCATTTTAGAACTCCGATGGCGAGTGGCACTTTGAAGAAGTTCGCCATTCGTGTTATCTTTCATTTTTTCCTATTTTATTTGTTTAATCTTAATTTGTTATATTTTTTATTGAAGCATGATTTTTGTTTCTTGATTGTATCTTAATTGGTAAGTTGAATAAAGACAATATTGTTAACACAATCACTGGATGATGCTGCGTTGCGCGCTAAAGGTGTATTGTTATTGCTATTGTTTACTTCTTCTGGCTCTTCTGTAATTTCTTTTTGTATAATTAAAATATATTAAATAAAGAACCAACTGCGCAAGCGTTATAACAAGGGGCGGTGGCGGCTCGTCAGCTCAGAAACCAGCAGTGCTGCAAAAATTTTATAGACCTAAGCTGTAGGAAATTTTGTGTTGAGTATTTTGGTATATAATGATGACATACTAAAAATTGATAGTATTTGAGTTATAAGCAAAAACTGGATAATTTTTTAAAATTTTTTTTGGCTATAACTAAAATTCCAACAAAAAGTATTGGTAGCGAACCTCAGAATCTTAATCAGCACCCGACAAAACATAAAGAATCGAAAAAAAACCCAACTCCTCCAAAATTGGATTTAAGAAAACCACTTAACGACTCAACTACCGAGAAAAAGCGAAAAAGAGACAAATGAAGAAATCGCACCAAATAAGAGCGGAAAAAATGCAGCTGAAATAAATGCAATTCGTAGCGGAGAGAGAGTTGCTTTTTTCCTGCTTCGGGTTGTTCTCTGCGTTAATGTCGGATCGGTAGGAGGGGAAAAAGTTAATTCATCTCTGGTCTGTCTCTCCTTAATTCTTGATTAATTTTCCGTTTTCTTTTTACATTTTTTATTACTTTACATTTAAGAAAACCACTTAACGACTGAACTACTGAGAAAAAGCGAAAAAGAGACAAATGACGAAGTCGCACCAAATAAGAGCTGAAAAAAATGCAGCTGAAATAAATGCAATTTGAAGCGGAGAAAGGGTTGCTTTTCTCTTGCTTCGGGTTGTTCTCTGCGTTAATATCGGATCCGTAGGAGGGGAAAAACTTAATGCAGCTCTGGTCTGTCTCTCTTAATTCTTGATTGATTTTCCGTCTTTTTTTACATTTATTATTACTTTTTTGCCACTTTCGTTAATCAATGAATTTTCAAAGTGGAAAAGTAAGCCAATTAGAATCAAAAATGAAAATACACTCTTTTAAAATAATTTCAGGAGGGAGTGCAGCTCTTATGGACGAGCCGCCACTGACAAGGGGTATAATGAATTAAGAGAACAATCAGAATTGAAGGAATTCTTAAAATTCATTTCATAATCAGCAACAAACCAATAAAACTGAATTTTAACATTTATGTATGAAACTTATATTCAGCACTTTTATATTTCAACTGTCATTGCTAAAGGCCTTTAATGAAGCCCAAAAATTCCAAAAAATACGGCTAAAAGTTGTGGGATAATAATTTTCAACAGTACATCAAAAAAATACCATTTATTAGCTTTCACACCTTCATTCGCTTGCCAGGACAAAAGTCCACTCTAGGATTTTTTTGACGTATCAGCAAATTTTTAAACGAGTTTTTTGAAAAATAATTCAAAGGGACAAAGAATAGTATGATCTCCTTTAACCCTTTGATATAATTTGATTTGTCATACACAGGTGACAAATTACTGAAATCAATAATTGTTTGTAAATGAAATGATTTATGAAGTGAAAACCAAGTGAAATAGTAAAGAATCTGAAATAAACTATGCGAAATTGAATGCATCACGAATTTTTGTTGCAATGAAAATTTGTGTGTTAAAAGCATTTCTATTATGTTGAATTTTGATGAAATTATTAAAAATATAAACTTCAATTTAGAAAGTTTCACTTTATTTCAAACATTGTTTCAACTGAATCTGTAAAAGAATAGCGAATAAAATATAATTCAAAAACATATACAGAGGGATGATTATAAAAAGACCACTAATCCGATTCAATTGTCTTTTGCTTCAGGGTCGGGCTGTTCCACGGACCTGATTTGTACCATAATATAATTTCTTGGTCGGGCAGCAACTTCAAATCCACTGGACCTGGAGAATATAAAAGATTGTAGAAAAATTTAAGCTTGTTTTACTTCCTAGTTGGTCGAAGAAAAGCGTAACAGGAAGAGCATAAGAAGAGTATCAAAAGCAAAACAAGAAAGTGAAATGTCAAACGCTTCAACTGAAAATTAAGTAAAGCATTAAATTAGGAACTCCTGGATTTCACAGATGAACTAAAAAAAGATACGCATCACTATAGATCACATTTTTCTCTTTTTAAGTGCGAACTGTAACCAAGCGCCAAGTATGGCGAGCTCACAATTTAGACTTGAATTGTTTAGTTATTGGATGGGAACCATTAACTAACCCTTTACCGTTAGAGTTCCTTAATCAAGGGTCAACTGGAAATAACAATCATTCATTTCCATTGCTTCGAAAATAAAAGTAGTTTTATGATCATTAAAATTTATTTCAAAGCATATTCTCAAAAACATAATCCAATCTCTTTGACACATGTTCCTTTCAATCTCTTTAGAACTATTGTGTGAAGATAATATCAGGGATTTGATGTTCATTTTTTGTTCGTTTTGAAGTTCATTTGATTTAACGAACAATTTTACCAACAAATACAATTTTATAACAAGTCTTTCCAAAAGAGGCAAATAATTTTTATTTGTATCATTATTGCAGCGGGATGTTAATATAACTAAACCAAATGAAAAACAAACTTCATTTCATCTGACGAACTATTTTACTGACAAGTACAGTTCCATGACAAGTTTTTTAAAAAGAGGCACGTACTTAGTATTATTTTTATTAATTAACGAATTATTCGATACATTTTTAAGGATATAATAAACCTGTTTGTTTAACAACTGATTTTAATAGTACACACGAGACGAGGTGTTTGGTAGGAGTCTTGTCAATATTTTAAGGAATCGCAGGTTGAATTTCCATTCGAAATGCATTCCACCATGTATAAGATACTTTCGATGCTGCATTTGATAATTTGTAAAATGCTGAAACTTTAGCTTAGTATAGATGTTTACAGAAAACTGTCTCGCATATCCTCGGGATAATTTGCGAGTTCCGCCATTCAGTATCTTATAATTTCAAAATTTTGTGTCAATCGCAATGAAAATCTCTTCCAGTAAGAAAAACCCAAGCCGATCTCAAATTGATAACTGCTGATTTTTATACAACTCAGATTGATTAAGGACCAAATCTTTCAGTTTGTTGAACTTTAATTAACTTCCATCCACGAATAATTGTTATTCATTTCTTTAATGAAATCAAGAGTAAATACCATCCATTCTTGAGATTTCAATTAGAATATTCCTGTATTGTATGCAATAAATGATAAAAGATAAGAATAATTACAAAAAAATGAAAAATGGTCAAAATTCCATTTTCTTTCCCATTATTTACTAAAAGAATTTTTTATAGTTTAATAAATATGTAGCAAATTATAAACAGAAGATTAAAAATTACGATCTATGTGACAACAAGCTAGAGAAAAACTGACATATTTCGAAAGCATTTTCTGCGTCAACGGCGATTAAAGAACTAAGCGACATACTTTCTTCCACGATCTTCGGTTGCTCGTCAGAGGTGGAAGATTTCAGGTATATGAACCAGTATGTTCCCATTTCAGGATCGTCTTCTACTCCAATCAGGGTATTGATAAATGGCTTACCATCCACTATGATATACTTTACACTGAAAAATATTATCAATCAATATGCAACATTAGCAGAAATTATCAGAATCCTTTTTTTCACCATAAAAGCATTAATTAACAGTTATAAACTCGTAAGTTTAGGAATTAAATACATGCGATTAATGAAAAAATTTCATATTTTATACGTCTTTGGATAATTTTTAAGCTTATTTTATCAGTTATGTTATATAAACATCAAATTTTTGTAATATAAATATCAATTTTTAACAATCCAATTCTACATTCGGTTGAAAAAGACAGTTTAGAATACACTTTGAGGAGAGGAAAACGTTAAGCAATTTTCTCTTATATCCTCTTTCTTTGCACACATTCGCAGAGACATTCTCAGAAATTATTTCGGTTCAAAGTTGCAGGTTAATTAAAACTCGCACTGTATTTTTCGCCCCGCATATTTACGGATCCTATATAGTAGGGTATGAGGTCGCTTTTCATTGCTTCTCAGCGTCACGTGACTTGGCTTGTTCTAAAGGACTTCGTGAAAGTAAACACCCTGAAAACTTCTTCTAATAGGAATAACAATCATTATGACAGCTAAGTTGATCTATCTTCGTCAGATGAAGAAAGTTTAGACCTAATAATACGCAATAATTTCATCTTAAACACTTTCAAATAAATTTTTGTTTACTCAAATCGTGTTTAGAATTTTTCTCATCCAGTTGATTAAATAGTACGATTCCTGTCACAATTTTTAAAAAATCATGGTTTTCAGGAATAGAGGTCATTATGGCGCGTGTCCCTTCAAATCAACTATCTAAGAATGTTCCTAGTAGAGAATCACAGGAAATTGTTAGTGTGATGAAATCTAAGAGCCTAAAGTTAAGAGTTTGCATGTAACATCCTTTTTATATTAAAAATATGTGTTTCACTTGCAGCTCAATTCATTCTAGAGTGGCCCCTATTTTTTGGTTTTACCAACAGTTGGCTTTCGCAGAGGGTTGGCGCCACAAAATACAGATTTAATGCGACATATCAGTTCCCAAGGCTGATAGGCATTTGATTGTTGGAATTCCAATTCTAGGTTGTCTTTTTTCATAGTGTAATAATCTTTAAACAAACTATCTTTTGTATTTCATTTGTATGATTATTGATAAGGTAATTTGATTTTAATTTTAACTTTTAGATTAACAGTTGTATATATTGAAAATATGACACATGTTTTGATTAAATGAAATATTTAACTATATATATATATATATATATAGAGAGAGAGAGAGAGAGAGAGAGAAAGAAAGAGAAAGAGAGAGAGAGTATAAATCGTAAAATGAAAGAGTATAAAATGCAAAATGAAAAACGTAATTAAAGCCCAATAACGTTTCTTCAGGGATGAAGTTATTGTGAATTGCTAAAATATAATAAATAAATTGCGTATGTGATATATTTATCTATATTTTTCCATCTGTTACTATTCGCATTTTTATCTTTACTCTGATATACTTTCAATTCGTTTTTTCATATCTCTTCGAATTTGATATGAAAGTTTATTTTATTTTATGGTTTTTATATTATGTTTTTCTTCTTTATATATATATATAAATTCATACTTGGATATCACGAGGATTCTCGTCTATTAAGCAGGCGATGGAATATTTATCTCTTTTTTAGGAAGTCTGATATAAGAGGTCTAATTTCCACTATCTAAATTAATATTTAGTATTTCTAGTTTTGATACGTTTTAAATTGTTACACATGTTGAATATGTTAAAATAAAAAATAAATGAGTCGTTTACAGTTCACTATATTATTGGTTAATGAGCTGGAGACACTACAGTATGGAAAAAATGCCTTTGGTATGTATTTGAAGCACTTACTTCAGTCTATTGTCTATAATTGCTGCGGCTTCTACAGCATCATAAATAGTACTATTTGCTTGAATTCTTAATCTGCACGTTCGATCCAGGTTTTTTTTGTCACCAATCCAAACAGAGTACTGGACAGCTATCATTTTCCCATCAGCATCCAGTGCTTTCTCTGAAGCTTCCCCTTCTGAAAGTTAAAACAAAAATTTGCTTTCAAAGCCCATTTCAAAACAATTTAAATTATTTTAAAGACTTAAATGAGCAAAATCATCCTCAAAACTCATGTGCGTAATTTTTGAAAGTTTAATCTCTTTTTCACTTCATTTGGTCCAACAAACAAATTTAAAATGTTGTTGTAAAAATTGTCTTTTCACTAATAAAATGATATTAATCACTCTGAATTTAAAATTGTTTAATTTTTGAATTATTCTTTTCCAACAGCTGAGTAATTTTGGGTTGAAATAGAATAATTTGCTATTTATTTTTTAATATGGTAATTTGCTATTTTTACCTGATGGCTAGTTACAAGTGGAAACAATATAGTACCAACGCCAACCCAGTTTACCCAAAATTTAAATTATTTCATTATTATTATTCGCTCCATTTGTCTTTTATGAAAATAGCCAAAATAATCATCATCCTCATCTGTTTTTCATGTGAAAAAAATTCCTATTGGTTAAAAATGACAAATGGACTCACCTGAGGCGGGCTCTTTTCTGCAGTGAGCGGCGGTGACGTTCAATAGGCTTTTGAAACTCAGGATTGGCAGAGCGTAATATGCATGAAGAAAAGAGTTGCTCTCCTGCAGGCTGTCGATGCTGTCGATTAATATTTGGAAAGCTGCAATCAGGTCAAATCCCTTCTTATAGAAATTGTGGATGAACATAGTCTGTGGGATATTATTGCAAAAACTGGTGTAAAGAAAGGCAACAGTCAATGAAAGCTTTAATAATGTCTTCAAAAAGATGTAAAATATTTAATGAAGCAAAAAGAGGCCACAAATTCTTTAATAAAAGAAAACATTTTTTGAAAATAATGTGTTTGTTTAGTTAATCAGAAAAGCATCAGAATAAAGCTCGTAATGCATGATACATCGATCATTTACACAGAGAAACATTTATGGAGTAGCAATGATGGATTTTTATAAGTTTGTATAAATTTCATATTTGTATAGGTTCACCTCATTCATCAATACGTTATACATATTTGCTTTATTTTGTGCTTCTTTCATACAAACTTTTAACTCACTATTCTTGTGCATTTTCAAGTTCAATGTTCATTTGTGCAAGATGTAATTTTATAATATTATAATCGATTTTTCACTTACGTTTTGAGGTTCTAGAGTTCTGAAATTTCATATAATTGTTTGTTCAGGGTGATAATAAAATAGTTTAATATTTTACCAGCTTATTTATAGGTTAATCAATTTATTTTAATTAAATTTCATTTCATATGTGTGTCGCCATTTGGCAGGAATGTGAGAAAAATTGATCCTGAAAATCAGTAATATTTATAATTATGAATTATAAATTAAAGACCAAAATGCAGAAAATAATAGATATAATGTTTTCTAACATGCTTTCGAATTCACTAAAACTAAGAAAATATTTTTAAATCAAAAATATGAGTGTCAGAACAAAATAGTAAAAGTCTGAGGTGCTAAAAAGAATACTCTAAAGAAATTAGTCCGCCATGATTACCATGAAAAAGAAAATTATTATTATTCATTACATCGTTTTATAAATGTGTTTGAAGCTCCAACTTTCCAGATTATTTAGATCAGCGCCTCTTGCTTTTACGAATTTCTTCGGACATGCGAATTTTTAACAAAATTATACTTTTTTCCTCATTGTAAACTTATGAAAAGGTGACTTAATTTTTTTCTTTTTTTCGTTTTCCAAATAGAGGCATTCATTTTCAGACGTTTCTTCAGGTCACACAACTCAAAAGTATAACAAATTCGCTTATTTCGTGGGAGTCGTTGATGAGTTATAAACTGTACAAATTCAGAGCTCGTAATGTTGATGATTTCTATAATTTTCTATAGCGATTTTAGACTATAGTGATTTTAGTTTTCTATTAAGTAAGCTTTATTTCTTTCCACACAATTATATTTACCCCCACCTTACAATTATATTAATATCTATCTATCTATCTTATCTAATAATTATATTAATACAGTTGACGCTCGTTATAACGACCCTCTGCGTCCCACAACAAATGGTCTTTATAACGAGTGGTCACTATAGTGGATAGAATTAAAAAATGTACACATGCAGGCTCAGCCGTTCCGTAAAATTAGGCGATTTTTAAAGAGATTCCAACTAAATACTCAAATTATTTTTTATATTTGGTATTAAAAAATAAAATTTTATAAATTAAAAATATATTTCTAAAACAGAGTTTAAAGTAGAAAATAAATGTTGTTATATACTTATAAAACATTTATTTTCTAAAGAAAAAAAATTAGAAATAGTTGTTTGTCTTTTCTGCGTATATGATTTTTGCAGAACATAATTTTCCAATTCAGTTAAAGAGGATAAATAATGTTCTGTATTTTCTTGCCTTTCAAAAAAACATTTTAAAGTTTAATAGCACTTGAAACATTTTTTATTCTAGCCTGTTCTAATTTTTGCGCTGTGGTGAGTGGTAATTACCCCCCCCCCCCCATCAAAGTTGAACTGTAACACTGGAGACTCTACATCTATGAAGCTTGGCAATACAATAATCAAGGTCACTTACGTTTAGAAACAGGTTCTTTTTGGAAAAATACCGAGGAGAGTGTCCGTTGAATTCGGACGTTGTATTGGGATTAAACGACACTGGATGGTCATTATACTGGAAGTAAAATAACATAGTGCATAAGGAAACACAGTTAGGGATTTTATCACTGGTCACTATAATGGAATGGTCTTTATGATGTGTGGTCGTTATAACGAGCGTCTACTGTACTATATTTTTAATTTTATAACAATTAATGTCTTTTTCTGATTATATTTAAGTATTGCATTTATATATCAAAATTTTTCATTTTGGATCATTTTTATATATTACTATTATACAAGGTGATTAAGAAAACGTGGACGAACTTTAAGCGTAGATCAGGCATCCGATAAGCCTCCCAAATCACAAAGGAACATAGATACACAAACGCCATCTGGAAGCAGCAGATGACATTTAAAATAATACAGCGCTGGCCCAAATTGCTGACACTTTTTTGAAATTTGCACATTTTTTTTCGAAAATCTCCTCGAACTTCGAACATATAAAGAATAGGTTTTAACTCACAATTTACACTGAAGATTCAGTCACAGCCCCAGTGGCACAGAAATATTATATAATATTTGCACAATGTTATACAATATTATGAACACCGAGCAACACCGAATACCGTAACAAAGTATTGTATTGTATGTATCAGTATTTTCGAGATACTAAATTTTCACAAATAATATAAAAACAATGTTTTTTTTAAAAAAAGCTTCATTTTAACTCAGGATAACACTCGATTGGAGGTTTTATTTCAAAAAATTCCATTGGAACAATTATTCTTTAAGATGCTGAATATTATATCATACAATACAATACAATGCATACAATATTTTATTTTCTACATTTATCAGTGTTCAATATTTTAAGGTGAAGATATTCTTACCGTCGACAGATGGCACCATGATGATACTTTAACACTATATTAATCAACGTTGAATCATGTGTCCGAAAAAATATTTTACAAAATGTTCATTTGAATAATAATGTTTGCACATTTTTTTTGTTTTACTGTATATAAAAGGCGGGCCGGATTCAGCTGATGAAGTTAACCATCAAACATACACTTTCACATAATGGATTATCTATTGTTCTGTGAAAAAAATGAGTGTTATTCTCATCGTAAAAATATGCACGTGATTTATTGTTACGAATCTTGTAAATGATTTTCAATCAATACTGTGATTATAAATGTTAAAGGCGTCAAGTAATACATTGAAAGAGGAATAAATAAATTTCAGACTAATTTTTAAAAATTTCAAACATATTATTATAAATACTTTTAAACCTTATTGCCTTAATTTATTAAATTAGCAAACTTAGATATAAGAGCTAAATTTGCTTCCTCTTTGACTTCAAATTTCACTTTGAACTCGAAATTATAACGTTAAAAGATAATTTAATTAAAAAGATTATTCAGAATTAATTTTGAATGTATATGAAATTTCGTTGAGATCCGAACTCTGTAACTACATTTTATTATCATCATTTACGTTTTCTGCTGCAAGCCTCGATGGTCCAGTGGAAAGGTGCCGGCTTAGTAAGTAAAAGGTCCCGGGTTGAAAGCGCTCTGCAAGTAAAGGTTTACAAAAAATCATAAAGTGTTGCCCATGAGTTCAGCACTTAAAAGTTAAGTGATAAATATTTTTCCATGCTTCTAAAATATATTTTTAAAATGTTTAGTATATTGTTATGTTATTCAATATTATATAATATGATTCAGTATAGTACAATATTATTTAATATTGTATAATATTATACAGTATTATATGATATTATCCAATATTATGAAAAAAACATTGTACAATATTGAGAAAGTCTTACGTTTTACACTGTTTCGATATTGGGAAAAATATTGTACAATATTACTTTCGCGAATTTTATGATATTAGACAATGTTATGTGCTTCTTGTGAAGGTCATTTAGGGAACCAACAGAAATTGCTGAAGTCGAAAAGGGATTTTGGCTCACCCCGCTTCATAGATAATGGTTTTCAACTTTCATCAATTCTTTTGTGTGGTGTGCTCAATATTCACACGCATTTTCACAAAAATAACAAGAATATTCGGGAAGATATTAAGGTTTCTATAAAAAAATCCCAAATTTTTCTGTATGTGTTTTGCATATAACTTGCTGAGTTTTCAACCAAATTGTATTAAACTTACTGAATACCTGACCATGTGTTATAGAAGGATTGTTTTAAAATCTAAAATAAATACCTTGAATATTAGAGAAAATATGAGCATTTGTAATTCATAAATTTTTACTGTGCATATGCGAAATGTAGCGTAATTTGTCTTCCACACGTTCAAAGACAGGTATATAGGGCAACTTATATAAAAAAATGCAGTTAAATACCGTTAATATTCAGAAAGTTATCGGAATTTTGGACAGTCCTATATTATTTTTAATGCCACCTGCTGCCTACAGATGGCGTTTGCGTATTCATGTTCCTGAACTCCATCCATCTCTTTATTTATACTAAACATTTTAATATCTATTAATTAAGGAGGTTATTTGTTTTTTTTAAATTATACACTTGCATTTTTTCCTCGTCTTCTTTGAACTGCCGATCACGACTAGCTGAAGACAATCTTAACTAAGATATTATTGATTTAATGTTTAATACGGTAGTTGAAATTAACAGATCAACCAAATATTTTTAAAAATTAAGATTTCAAGAGACACTATTAAACATTGTAATTTTTGCAGCATGTGATATAGAGGTGAAAAGAAAGCGAAAGTTTTGGCTTAATATAGCTGCAAGATCCGAGTTGCTCATTGTGCCTTAACAACGCGAATCTGATTACGATTAACGATGATGTTTATGAGGGTTGTGAATGTTTCTGTTTATTTACATTTTTCGTATATTTAAACTGACCCACTTTATTCGTAAAACATTTCTGAAAATTCATCATCTATATTCCGACACAGAAGTAATCATTCTCAAAACTCTCTCTTCAACCTTCTATTTTATCGAAAACAGCATTTCTTGTAAATCACTGAATCCACGATTGCATTTCAGAAAACAGATATTTCAATAATGTGGTGTCAATAGTTCAATTCTAAAAGCTAAATTTACTATCAAATGGCGAAAATAAAAGCAGAAAACATGAAAAAAATCTCAGACGTTAGAGGTCACCTGAGTCACGAGTGCTGTGGTCTTTAAGTCAACAACTGTCCCGTTACTGAGCTGCTGTCCCTTCAGCTCCTGTAGCATATTGTCGATGTTGTGCTTGTCCACCAACCCCTCGGTGTGTGAGGCGATGCAGGCTAGCGCCATACTTCCCAAGGCCTGCAAATCTGAAAATAGGAACTAGGCATTCATACCGAAACTGTGTTCATAAATTCTTATCAATGGATATATTTTGCATGATACTGGCACCTATAGATAACAGTTGGTAGTAATACTGTGCCACTAAAAATTTTCAAACGCCACCAACATGTGAGTCCTCTTATTAGTCTGCAAATAGTTCTTTTCCTTTTTTCCTTCTGCATAACCCATGTTTGTTGCCTAAATTTGCAGCTAATGAAGCGAAAAAAATGGTTTGACCACGGGAGGTAGAAAGAAACGGTCGATCTCACTTACCTAGTAAGAATGCATAATCCACAATAATTTTAATAACTAATATTTTGGCTATTAATATTTTTAAATGTCTGTTCTAAATAAGTGTGATTTCAATCGCACTTTGAATTTTCAAAGTCTTATTAAAGTATTTCGAAAAATAATTTAAATAAAAAATTGTCATTTCTTTTCATTATAATTTCTCCAAAAGTGAATGTTTATAGTTCTAGATACTGTCAAAAGATGACGCCTGCAGCGAAAACCACTTTTAAAAGAAATTTCACTATCAATTAAGTTAATCACAAATATTCCAATCAAGCTCGGAAGCTGAAATCAACACTGTTCGCAATCCCCTTCCCAGTGAATCACAAATCCTATCATTTTCCGTTCCGATCGCATTTAACTAAGTTTGCTTGTGAATATTTGGTTCCTAACGATTATAGCGACTTTCTATCGTTATATAAGAGCTGTAATCATTCGAAAACGCATGCCACAACAAGAATAGTGACTCACAGGAAATACCAATGAAACTGCGATAGGGGGAGAAGTGTGACCGCAAAGATAAGGTGGGTTTGTTTTTTGATAATTTTCCTTCTAAGCACAAAAAATGAGCTTACAAGGCGCCATCTGTTGACTGAAGAAAGAAGTAAAAACTAAAACTTTGCAAAAGTGAATTTTTTTTTAAAAAATTTGAAACACTTTACGTACATTTAATTGTCAATAATTGAATCGCACCTTTTTCACAGTAATATTCATCACTGGTATTTGTGATTTTTTGATATTGCGTAAAAAAGAACAGTTCATCAAATATTCGTCATCCCTATTACCTTGTCATCTAAAGGGGAGAAATCAATTCGCTGTTTTGCAGATAGAATCTCCACTTTAAAAAATATTTTGAAATTTCATTCGCCTATCAATTTAACCCTCTGACTCCTAGCGGCCCTCAAAATCTTACTACCTTTGTATACGGAGGTTTTGTTGACATATGGATTCGTGAAATGGACTCGTCCGCCTTCTCCCTTTTTCTCCTCGCAGTTGGTGGTCGAAAGCGCACTGAAGCGTGGCCCACGTGTAGAGAATGGGGTCGCTAGTTGAATGATACAGTCCTCGATGGAGAACATAATGGGATTTTTTCAATTGTTACCCCGATAGTAGGGGTTTATAATATTTTTGTTTTTAATGTAATTTTGCTCAATATATTCAAACAATTTATTTAATTATAAAATAATGTGGTGCACCGTAGTCAGGAAATGAAATTTGTCATGGCTATTTATATTCCTTTTACGAGCTATTTGATAAACTTTTGGATTGTAATTCTTCACAATTCTTTTTCACAAAAATGGTATCCCTTTTAAGAGAGATAAATTAACCTGTTGCATCCTAAACTGGTAACCTTCAGAAATGACTAAGAATAAAAAGGGAATATTTAGAACATCCCCTTCAGAATTCAGTTGTGTGCTGTTCAATCCACACTGAACAAGAGAAAATAGGCTCCTTTACAAAGCAAGGCTCCCAATTCTATAGCAAAATCTCTCTGACACATGTTCCAATAATTTTACCACTCCTTACTAGATAAATGATTCTGAAATAGACTGTAAAGGCCAGATGTAGCGTTTTCTTTCCTTGGTCATTTTTAACGCTAATTATAGTGACATTCGGTGATTGATTTGATGGTACATTTTGTAATGACAATGCAACAGGTTAACAGACTTCTTTTCACATAGAGAGACATATGTTTCTGTATGAAAAACACACGCTCCTTTCTTAGACTAGGGGAGAAATATAAACAATTTTAAGGGAATTTATTTTTGAGGAAAGCGCAAATGTTTGTAAGAAAAAAATAGAATTGTGAATGTCTATATTTTCTTTGTACGAAAAAAGATAAACTAGAAAATTGAGAGTACTGTAAGTGATTTATATATAAGAGTATAATATAGATGGAATTTAGTAAATGGATTTAACTAACAAAACTGATCCACCATTCATTATATCTCACGATAGTTGATTCGAGATTCAAGTCTTTGTGATTAATTGAATTTCAAATAGTATTTTTAATACCTAATTTATAAGAAAAGAATTTTTTATTAAATAAAAAGAATATAAAATAATGTAACTTATCAGCAATATAAGCAGCAAACTCAGAAAGTAGTAAATCTACTGTGTTAGATTCGGTGGGTTTTACCAAATTTTAGAATTGTTTGAGGTGAAATATTTTAGTCGAAGCCATTTTTATTTTTTTCTAAATGTTTATTTGGCCGGTAAAAATTCGGTCAAGTTTTTGATTTTTTTCATGAATTTTAATTTTTGAGATTGGCTAAAATTTAATGAATTGACTAAACAATGTTTCCGACAATTTCCAATTTTCCAAATCCTAAATCAGTTTGGAAAGCTTTCAGAGTGAATGCGTTTTAATTATTGGTCCTTCAAATGCCACGTAGAAAAACATCAATCCTTACCTTTTTCTAAAAAACGAAGTTAAATCACTGATATATGATTTTATAATATGACTCCTTATCGCTTAGATATAAAATTTAATGTCTTTATTTAACACGTTATTGACCAAACCATTTACAGCATAGTTTTAAGAAAAAACAAATTTAATAAAAACAGTTTTTAAATGTACACTTTTCTTTGGATGTATATAAGGGAAAAAGCATTCTATTTTAATTATTCCTTATCTTTCTTAATTCATTATTATAAATATTATGTAATCTTGAAATAATTTTTAACACAAATTTGCAATTATGAAACACCTCTTGTAAGGAATTGAAATTTAGTTCAGTTAATCGATTAATTTATAATTAAGTTATAAAAATATAAAAACTGTTGTACTGTCATCGAGAAGAAAAATTACAAGAAATTTTAAAAATCAAGTACATCACTAATAAAATTTAGAACAGCTTGCGAGTGTTTTGTTTTTGTTTGTTTATATTTAAAATCTTGAATCCTTCAATCAAGCCCAGTGAATCAAAAAATTACATATTCATGAGTAAATCATTTTAATTATATTTTCTGGAGTAAAAGTTAACCCGTTTTAAAGGAATCATTGTTAATCTATTAACGTACAAACTGATATTTGTCTTCATTACAAGAAATTCGAAAAAAAATCTATTCTAATAAATGAATTTCTAAGAAATTTAAATTTTTAAACTGTATTCTAGCTTTAATATTTTTTCATTCAAATAAACACAGATTTAGTAAAAAACATAACAGGTTAAAATTATTTTAGAATCTTATTTTGAAAGTTCAGCGTGTAATTCTTTCTGAACACATTTGAAGCTTCCCGCAGGCGAAATCAATTCATCACTGTCAGCCATGAATAGCAGACGTTTCCCCTCCCCGAGGAAACCCTTGTGAAAAATTCGCTTTACTACCCAAACCCCTAGTTTGACCCTTGCCCGCCCGAAAATCCGCCTGGCTCGTATAGAACCTACCAAGCCGGCTGGGGCGGGTGTCGTAGTGAGAGTGTTAAAGGATAAAATTTACTAGATATTTTTCTTCATCTGAGTACGTGCTGTAATATGTGACATACCGCTAAACCATTAAAAATTAACTTTTATTTTGGAGAGAATCTTTGTATAGCTTTAATTTCTCAGTAGATAATATTACTAGTGAGAAATAATGTTGTGATTTCAGATATAGGGGAATGTTGCATCATTAAAGTTAAATTAAATAGCATTAATTCTCAATTCAGCCGAATATCACGATTGTAATGGTAACAAGGTTACCTAAGAATCATTTGAGGGTCGAAAGTAATCCTGTCTTCCAATGACTGAAAAGTATATACGCACGTTCCTGTTCCTCGATCAGAATCCCTTGATAAAAAGGATAGAGAGTGTCAAGCTATGAACTAAAAGAAAAATATCTTTGCCTATTTTATTTGCAAGAAAGGAAAAATTTAATTCACTACGAATTACATTTTCAGATTCCTTTGCAGCCAGCAGTCATCTCAACAGCCTAATGTTTGATATTGTGGTCGAACAGAAAGATGATATTAATATTAAAAATTAAAAACGATAAAACACTGGGAAAATATTAATTAAATTCAAATTAAAAAAACAGATTTATCTATTTGTGATACACGGTAAACTTAAAACTGTATTCTTCGTCCGACCAAATTTTTTAGTAGTCTATGCTTTCATTTTAACTATATCTTTCATTAAAGAACAATCGCCTCTGAATGCCAGTCATCCGGCATTTGAGGTTGTATTGTTGCTTATCGGTTATAAAAAATGAAGAGGAAATTGCTTCTTTGTCTAGAGTTACAAAATGAGGTAAATTCAATATTTTGGTTAGGCAAATTTAATATGAATGGAGTAAAGCCATGTCGATATGCATTAACGCATTGCACCGATTTAATTTTGAAATCTATTCGCATCTTTCAATGGACCGTATGCACAGTTTGGGTTCGATAGTATAGAAAAACAGCTGTGGACCAATAAACAAAACGATCGGCCTATAAGTGACTCAGAAATAAAAGCAGTTCTGAGTCAGCTGTTTAAGACTGACCAATGGCTGCCGCCGGCAGGTGACGTGTCGGAGTATGTGACGTCACATGCATAAGGTCCATTGCTTCTTTCAGTGTTATTTCACAGCACAACGTTCCAGTCATTTTTTCACGTATTTCATCTCTTAAGTTGGAAAATTTACTTTCCCTTTCGAAGTGAATAACAAGAGCATGTCATTACAACATTACATAACACGAAATTGATGCAATTTTAATCAAGAATACACTGATTTTTTATGATGCGATCACATTTAAATTTTATTGGTTTTCACTTCAAACTCAAGGGCATAAAGTTGAGTATAAGGTAATTTTCACTAACTCTCCGAAAGGTATCCCAAGAATCCGATTTTAAGACAATAAAATGCAACTATTTTTCTCTAATTTGTTGATAAATTTACAAGAAAGTTACATTTGATTTTGAGGATTTAATTCCTTAAAACTACTTTTGTCATAATCTTTCTCAAAATATCGCAGAAAAATATTTTCTCACTCAAAATTTAGACTAGATGAATGATAATTTTTTTTCAAAATAATCAGAATACATAAAAAGTATTGAAATATATATTGCATATTGAAAGTAAAGTTTCTGTGTAAAAATATTTATTAAAAGTATCTCATCAATTCAAGGCTAGCTTCTAGCCTCACGCATCTACTGAACGCCCTGTTCAGTCAAATTAGTGTGCCATTTAGAAGCTAAAAGAGTAGAGTTCGACCGGAGCTCTTAATTTTGAACCACAGTCACACGTAGTGGATAACGCTTGAGTCGATATTCCACTTGACAAATTTGGGATACCCCTCCAACAAAATAACGTCTGACCGTTGATAGTCTTAATGTCCATATACAACGCATTTTGGCAAAATCTAATTTCAAACCTTTAATCTGATATTCTTCCATGGCCTCGGCAAATTATTAGAGCTTTCCGCTTAGAATTCGAATTAGATTCACCTGAAAAAAATTCGGAATACGAATGTTAAGTTCCGTTGTCATTGGAAACACACTAAACAGCTCTTGCCTGCCCAGGAAAGTCTGTGGTGTGAGTCACAGGTAGCAGTCACTCTCTCCACGTCTCTGGCAGACATAGTGTCCCCCGCGTTGCATAGAACGATGATCTGGAAAGGATTTGTATAGTTTCCGGCCGTTTCTACTCTTCTGCGTAGCTTTAGAACCAGATCTTCTCCATAGAAGTCCTTCGGATCTATGCAGGTGACCAGCAAGGCGTGGATGTATAAGGCAAGTTCTTGCGAAGTCATTGTTTCATCTCTGGACATAAAAATGAATTTCATTTTCAGATACAGAAGGCTTTTAAAACAATACAAATGAGATTGCCAGTTTTTAGAGAATTATTTTTTAAAGTGAAATGCATTATTCTGACATCAAAACATCAGGCGATCCAGCCAAGAGGAATATATGCCTCCGAGTCTTGTGAAAACTCTGTTATAAAATAATCTGTTGATGCCGTGTGTGTTCGTGTTTTTTCTTAAGGGATATGTTTCCTCTGTTTATCTGGCAGGAAAATGTGTTTTTCTTCTGTATACGTGTGAAAAATAAATAGAAGAAAATGTGATATCTATTTTGTCCAGGTAAGGTAGTGAAATAATGATCAATGTTAACTCTTTAACTGCAGGTGTGGTTTATAAACCACATGTTGCGGCTGTGATTTTTGTGCCACTAAATTATGAAAATGTTTTCATATATAAATAAAATAAACCTGTTTTCTTATCATTTATCTACCATTAAATTATAAAATTATTTCTTTATAAAAATAACTATAATTCGAACTTTTATCATTAATTACCAAACGCATACTTTGCCGTCCTGATATTTTTGTTCGCCTCTGTATCACAATAAATACGTGACAAATATATTTCTTTTTTTGCGTTTAGAGCAATCGGTTGTACTAAAAGTATCCGCATTTAAAAGGTTAATAGATATTCCTTAGCCAAAATGGTCTAGTAGGAAGAATGAACTTAAATAATTGACTGAGTCAGTTACTACTGTTGGTTATGGTTAGAATTAACTATGTAGATTTGCTATTTCCTTAATTTTGTGCATTAGTAAGTAATTAAGTGCTTGTGTTATTCTATTCACATCTAAAATCTTTTCCTGCATAAGAACGACTCTACAGTCTTACAGATTTCGCAGAATTAAAAGGAAATTTTCATCTGTAGGAGAATTTTTGGGTGCTCTTTATGTTTAAAGGCTAATTGAAACCAAAAATGACTCCAGTTTTTCTCCATCAGGAACATCCTTCTCGCAAATTTTAGGGAGATTTTTTCAAAATAATGCACCAGTGAATAAAAAGGAAAATTTTAATAGTTTGCTTTCTCCTTCGCAATGAAAACCACTCTTAAGAAGTTCGTCATCCGACATCAATTGAAAGTTACAAGATTCTTATCAATATACATTTCGCTTTTGCTTTAAAACGAGACGTTTATCCCAGAAATAAAAAAAAATAGTGCTTGCTTTAAAAGAATGTTTTCTCAAAAAAATTTAGATTTTATTGTCTGTTTCTCGGGATAGGTAGACCCATACACTAAATTCACTTCCGCTACAGCTAGATGTAACAAAATTCGCTTGGATTATATCTGGACATGCCAAAATCAGATAGCTTGCCTATCTGAATGATTTTTGAATGGCCTGTTTTAAAATCGATCTACATGATGTCAGAGTCTATAAAAAGAATTTAGATACTGCTTTAAGAAACAAATTTTTTGAACACATCGGACATCATCAACAATTTAAAAAAAAATCTGAACAGTAAAGTTTATTATCAGAAGTTTAAGGATCAAGCCTTCAAGTTCAATTCAAATTTCTGGTATAAAAATTAATCTGAGGTACTTTGAAAAGTTATGCCAAACTTTGCAGTTCAATGACTTCAAAGTAAGAAAAGTTTAATTCTTGCATTTCATTACAGATGTTATAAATCACTTTCGTTAGTCCATCTATGTTTATTGAAAACCACTTATAATCCTGGCTACAGATCATACACCACGTGTAAAAACTTTATGTTCACCTAAAACTTTTGGGAATTTTGATGAGTTTAAATCAAATAATAGAAATTGATTTTTGATTTTGTCATAAAGTTTAAATGCTAGTAGCATAAGTCAGCGAGATGTATCTGTAACATTTTATTACGGAATTAAAACAATTATATAAAAACCAATATTTTATTTCATATAAAAAAGACCACCCTTCTAAATTTAAGTTATTTATACTTGAAACTAATAATGATTATGATAGTTAAAGTCACTCATGGAAGTAAAATGTTTCGACGCTTTTTAATTAGAATAGTTGAAAAATCTGTTTTACATCTATAATAATACCAAAAGCAAATAAAGTAACTGAACTTGAAAAAGGGAAGATCCAAGCTTTTATCTTAACGGAGAGATAAATAACGGGCCTAATATAAAAGAAATGGGAAGATTTAAAGCAGTTGCCAAAATCTTTCCGATTTTAAAAATAGGTTTGCTGACGTAAATCATTGTAACGCTGGTAAAAATGCTGGAAGCTGTCATAAATGCTTGTCACTCAGTAATGAAAGAAAAGTTTTGAAATAAGTATATTCAAAAGACTGGTTTCAGAAAGCATTAACAAGACATTCTGAAATTTGGAAGAAAACCGTTTTCAATAGTAATACTTGATTTAGAAAAGTAACATAACAACTTGTTTGTTGATGATTATAATTTTCATGATTGATATGGGACGAAAAAGAATTTTCTTCGAAACGTCATTTAGGTGGTAAATCTGTTGTGATATGGGGCTGATTTTTCTTAGAAGAGTGGTGGAGTCCCTTGGATTTATTTCTAGAAAACTGATTTCAGAGGCATTAAGAATAACTATAACTAAACATATATATTGCCTGTTGAAACATGTTTAAAGAAGGAAATATGGATCTGCTAAAAATCCCCCTATCCCAACTGCTATCCCCTGCAAGTCGTAGACAAAACTCAGTTCCAGTCTGATCATAAAAAAGATATCCAGACCACTAATCTAAGAGACGAGTATGAACCCATTAATTAACATTTTTGTCAATAAAAACCCAAAGAGTAAATTATCAAATAATAAAAATATTATATTTAAAATAGCATGGGAAAAGGGTATAAAATATATAATTTTGATTAAAAAGCTGCGTTTGCACTGCAACACAACTACAATGTCCACTGATCCTCTAGTTTAAAATCACAAAATAAATCTCCAAAGAACCACAAGTAAAATTAAACCATCAATTTAAAATTCTTCTAAAATGTTTCCCAGGCTTACTCCAGCCAAGATACCAAAGAACTAGACCAGCCGGTTAAAAATAACTGAGTAATATTCAAGTATCTGTGTTAAAACCTTTAGACGCTCCGCAGCCATTACAGAAACCTCATTGGACCCTCTGGTTAAAAACATAAAAAATTCATTAAAACAAAATCTCAAACAATAAACGCCTTCAAAAATCAAGCAAAATTCAAAGACCAAATTTTTAAAACAAATTTTCTAAAACAAAATTAGTCCTTGGTCAGACGATTGCACATGTCTTTACAAATTTAAAAACATTTTCCAGTTTCAATAGGCATCCCCTGTTGCTCTGTAGATTTTTAAGCCAAAATTTTCAGTGATTCTCTGACGGTTCATTAAGATGAAATTCTTTCGTGAGAGGACATTTAAATACATACTGGTCTGCATCACCGACTATACCACAGGGGTATTCAATTTTTTGAATCTATTAAGATAATAGGAAATGGACCGTGTGCAGATAAAAAGATGATTAGATATTTTCTATAAATCAAATTAAACTGTAAATTGTTCAAGGTTATACGGGTGTCGTATTAATACTCGGGGTACTTCTCTTGACCTTGGGGTAGGGTGGAGCGTGATCGTATCGTGCAATTGGGAGTCTCCAAGCGGATTTATTACTACCGAAAATAATTTTAACCTCGCTTATTCTGTGAGAAGAACTACAAAGCTTTTTATTTTATTTATTTTATTTACCTATTGTTACTTCTTAGGTAGTTCTTTTACTTGCACTACACGATGCACGATTGGTCGTGTTTAAGGGGAATGACTGCCCCGGTAGCCTTTCCTGTAATAGCTTTGCTCTTTTAAAATAATTTTATTAATAACAAAAATCCAGACCTGAACTTTAGAATTTGATTCTGCATAGTACGAGTGCACGTAGAGAAGGGACATGTCACTAAGTCCTAGAAGCTCCTTGCGAAGCGTTCTTCAACCTCAGACAACTGAGAAAGATTCCGATAAACTGGGTCATGAACCAAATGAAGGAACTCCTTCACATCAAGAGATGCTCGACATGCCAAGCCTATGGACACTCAGCTAATTCTAACGAGTGCAAGTTCACCACTCCATTCTGTGGATGCTGTGGACTCAGACAAAACATCAGGAACTGCAGCAATGATGAACTTTACTGACTAAATGTGCCGAAAGCAACAGAAATCGAGGTACTAACTACAAAAGACTACAAAGAGCCATAGACAGTCATTGCCCTTGTTACAATAAAGAAGTAACAGCATACAAAAAACAAGGGACTATTTTTAGCATGGATAATAGTATTTTTGAAAATACCCAATTTCCCTACAAAATTGCAACAGCGTCTTCAAATGAGCCCCTAAAAAGTCTTCAAATCAATTTCGCTACCACAAAAGCAGCCACCAATCAACTCCATTTAACAGCAAGCATGATCAAGCCAGATGTAATCTTGGTGAAAAAACAATACAATAATAATAACGGAATCCCGGGAATCCCTCAAAATTGGAAAACATTTCGGTCCTAAAATCAGAAGGCTGCAATCCTAATACCTTCATCTCAATTAATACCTGTCTTGTTGGCCACAAAAGTGAACATGGGAGCGCTTAAAATTCAGACGTCATCATTTCCCTTAACAATAATTTCAGCCTACTGCTCACCAGCACAAAACGTTCATACAACTCTCCAGGAAATACAGGAGATCATCTCCAGTTTACCAGAGGAGAAGATCATAATTGGCGCCGACCTCAATGGACATAATACCCTCTGAGGTTATAGATAAAATGACAATCTAGGCAAAGATATCCAGGACTTTATCCTGGCTAAAAACTTAAACATCATCAATAAACCAGAAGCTCTACCAACCTTCCAGAGAAATAACAGTGTTGGCTAGCCAGACCTGACCTTATGTCCCAATCACTTAAAGATTCTTCCATTAATTGGGTGGTCCTATAAGAAATCTCCTTAAGCGACCACAGATATATAGAAATAAAAATAGCATAAAGAGTAGCTAATCAATTTTATAAAAGATACAGGTCACGCCATGGGAATCACCTTAGATTTCTCAATATCCTTGGTAAAGAAATCATCTAGAAAGAAAAATAAAATCAACCAGAAACTCAGGAGAACTTAATAACGCCACAATGGAATTGCAAAGTTTAACCATAAATGCATGCAATAAAAGTTTCAAAATCAAAAAGCAACTACTCATAACAAAACCAAACTGGTGGTCAGAGTAGATAGAAATTTATAAAAGGAAAGTTAGAGCACTAAGAAGGAGAGCTCATCTGGCGCCGAGAAATGAAAGGCAGGCAAGGTACCAAGTCCTTAAAAAAGAGAAAGCGAAGTACAAAAGACATATTAAGCAAGCAAAGAATATGGGCTAGAGAAAATTCTGCAGCGCAGCCTCCCATCCGTACGGAAAGCTGTACAAGGCGGCGCGGCGTTTCTAAAAACAGTTTTCCCAACAGAAATCCCTTACTCGATAAACGGAGACCCAAAGGGAAGTATGCAAGAGACAGCACAAAAAATCCTAGACCAGATTTCTTTTCCCCTGCCATTCCAACAAATTAAAATCTAACCACTTCAACACAGCCACCTGATCCTCCATTCTCCCCCACGAAATCTCGGTGGTAATAGAACATCTTCCATCAGGCAAAGACCCGAGTACAGATGCAATCAACAACCTCCTAAATTAAAATCATTCAGAAGCGTTTCAATAATATCATTCCAACCCTCTTCAACAAGTGCCTACACCTAAGCTGCTTCAAGGATTCCTTGAAAATAGAAAATATTATCTTATTCCAGAAAGGAGAAAAAGACCAAAGGCTGGCTTCCTCTTATCGTCCTATTTCACTCCTACCGACAATAGGAAGGTGCTGGAGAAACTTATGACTCAGAGGCTGACATATCATCTGGAGTCCACCAACAGCCTGAACCGACAGCATGCCTTCAGAGAAGACAAGTCTGTGTACAGTCATCAACGAGCTACTAAGCTAAATTCTAACAGCAAGAAGAGATGGAAAGCATGTCTTAGTGCTCTCTATTGACATCAAGGGAGTCTTTGACAACTTGTTACATCGAGCCATACTTAAGAGTTTGGACGCCAGAACTTGCCCAATTAACATAAATAGACTCTTTCACAGCCTTCTTCAAAATAGGAAAGTGACACTACTGACCCCACAAGGTAGATGCACAAAGGATAAAAAACAAGGCTGCTCTGAAGGTTCGTGCAGTGGACCGGCCCTTTTCAACCTCGTAGCCAGCGAAATACTCAATCAAGTCTTGCCAGATAGCGTTTATATATAAGCCTTCGCAGATGATTTTGTGCTGGTCATTGAATCGGATTCAAAGAAAAGCCTTGTAAAAGACACGCAAAGTGCAATAACCCAATTCAGTTCCTGGTACTCAGAAGATAAACTTATCATTTCAACAGATAAAACAAATTATATCTTATTCAGCAAAATGGCAAGAAGTCCCAAGATCACATGGAACGGGTACAACATCAATAGAGTTAAATCTTTTAAGTACCTAGGGATACACGTTGATGATCAACTCAACTGGCTGGAGCACATTAATAAGCAAGGAAAGTAAGTCATCAAATTGCAGCAAAACCTCAAAAGAATCGCAAGCGACAATTGGGGAATCTCTCAAATACACAGAAGGATTCTCTATGAAATGGTAATTGAGAGAATGCTGGCCCACGAATCTTCAGCTTGGTATCTAAATCAAACATATAAAATGAAAGGTAAACTTTCTTCGATTGAAAGACCATTCCTACTCCACATATTGGAAGCATATCGCACCATCCCAACGGCAGCGTTACAAACGATACTCAGCATCCCAGCCCTACACATGCAATTACAGTTTTAAGCAAGATTTACATCAATTGATCGCCTAAGAATCTCTTACATTGCTATTGCCCCTAACATTACAGATATCCAACCGCAAGATCTGGTGATGAAAGCAACAGGCTGGTCCATTCATCCTTCAGAGTATCTCAAACGAATCCAAATCTCTTTACAAGATGGAGAAGCAAATATAGCCTGAAAGGACATTCTAAATATTTTCACAAATGGCTCGAAAACCGAAGAAGGAGTTGGAGCTGCCATCTGCGTCTTGACCAATGACATCTGGGCCTACCAGTGGTCTGCTAAACTCAACAACAACACCGTATTTCAAGCTGAACTCACTGCACTCCATGAAGCAGTAGTATATGCATCTTATTTGCCAAACCACAATACCTTTAAAATACTCGTAGACAATAGAGTAAGTATCATTCAAAGAGCGCAAACGAAACAGCAAGACAAATTTGCAAAATTCTCCTAACAAATGCAAGAATAAAAGTCTCGTGGGTTAAAACACATGCAGGCAATATAGGCAATGAGGGAGAGCAGACCAACTGGCAAAAGACCCAACGAAACATGGGCAACCTTATTTACTTACTAAGCTTCTTAAACCACACATTAAAGGCCTCCTTCGGAAAAGCATGCTTGAGGAGTGGCAAACCTCATGGAAGAATGGCGATACAGGCAGGAAAATATATAAATCATGCCCTAAGTTAGTCTCCGTACCACTAACTAGATTAGAGAGGATGTTATCTTCTTCTATCAACATGGCCCTTTCCCTGCCTATCTCAAAATGTTTCACCTATCTGACAGTGATTATAACAGTTCTGGTGGAATTGGCACGGCACTTCACTATGCCACGGAGTGTATTCTCACAGTGTCTTGACATATGAGGAAACCAGTGCCAAACTTCGAACAAGAATGGTTGAAAAGAGTAGCCAATAACCTCGTCTCCAGACATAAATTTCGTAGGATTGCCAAATTCTTAAGCGGAAACAGAGATCTTTTCCGGCCTCCCTAACCTTCAACCTTCCAGCGAGCTGAGCCAACAAGATCCAAATTATCGGACATCCCCCCTTCAGAAAAGAAAGGTAAAACAACATCTAAATAAAAGAAGATTATTACGAACTAATAGTGTAAAAGTGAAAATGCCTGTACTGTACATAGTGTAAATATTTCTTTCTTTTTTTGTTTTGTTTTTCTTTTTTTATTAAATAAAATTCACGTGTCTTGCCCATCAAACCGTTCAGTGACCGGTCTCGTCACGGATACGGGAGTAAGAGACGGTGTTCTGTTCTGTTTTCCTCGTTGGCCCTTATAGGATCCTACACTCTTTCGGGCAGACCAAATCGGTGTGGGTTTTCTGCTACAAAAACCAGCAATACTCATTTCCTTGGAGATAAACGAAGAGATGCGCCCAAGGTTCGTGCAGTGGACCAGCTTTCTGGAACATTGTATCAAACACTATCCTTCAAAACAACTGGCCAGAATTCATGCATCTGCAAGCCTTTGCATACTTTTAGCCTTTGAAATCAAACATAGAACGAAAATTGGCATCTAAAAGCTAGGCAAATAAACCATACAAAACTTCAATTACTGGGCTCACGAAAATTCAACTGTCAATATCTACTAAAAAGGAAAACTTCATCAATTTTGGTAAATTACCATCCACACCAAAGATAAGATGGAATGCTTGAACAATAGTAAGGAAAAGGACAATAAAATACCTAGGAGTAACAGTAGAAGATAAACTTAGTTGGATACCGCACCTAATGGAAACAAGGCACCAAAACAATAGAACACTAATAACATCTCTCAAGAATAGAGGAAAAAAGTTGGGGTGTTAACAATAACAAGAGAAAATTAAAACTCACTGAAAGAATACTTTTGCACGGATCATAGTATGGGCACAATAAGTCACTGAGAGAATGAAGGTAAAGCTATCTTCAATTCAACGAAAATTCTTCCGGAACAAAACCCATGCCTTTCACACCTCTCTAACAGATGGCCTACAAATCATTCCATGAATTCCTCCATCCCTTCATCACATAAAGAAGCCATCTACAACAAGACACTAAAATTAATTCAACTAACAATAGAATCGGGAACCTCTTATCAACCCGAGGTATATGAAAAAAACACTATCAAAAGTTATGCAATGCATCCAGCTCTTTTGAACTTTTGAAACTCAAGTAAGTCTTAACTCTGATCAACGATACAAGTCCCAAAATGCCACCTTAACAGAAGGGTCAGAGACAGGACAGCCTACAGCCTTTTCATTTCAAATGGAAAGAAAACGAATACGCAAAACAATGTATGAACAAACTATCCATAGAAAATAACACCCTCAAAGCAGAATTACTAGCCCTTAGTGAAGTAATACATCACCACTGTGAAACTATCATCATACTCAAGATCTGAACAGACAACTATTCCAGCTTTCAAGCTATTCAAAACCGTCTCACTCACCATCCTATTGCACAAAAAAAATCGAAATGCAGCTACACCTAAATGTGCACATCATACGCTACATAAAAGTACACACCTACCACCTTGGTAATGAACACGCTCTGGCAATACCAGCGATAAAAAAGTTATACGAATAAACATAAAATGATCTCTTAGCCATCTTAAACGTTCCTTAGCCGAAAAATAAAAAAGTGAGAGCTGAAACAGACAGATTGATTTACTCAGTAATTCCGAGAACTTCCCTAAGGCATCACAATCATTTATCATGTCTTTTATGTGTGCAAATTAATGATTTTATTTTAATAAAACTTAATTTACTTATTCCGTAACACTCGCAAAACAATGCAGAAGGTTTTCTGGATATTATTTTGGATTGGAATGTCAAGTACGGAATTTCCCATTCAATAATCTTTTTCTGATTATGGGATGTACAAAATATATCATTTTTTTTTTCGTTGCTGTGTGTCCTATTTTAGAACAGCATACGCCAGTTGCTCTCTTATTAATAATTTTGTGAGAATAGAATTAGCAGGCATTATGTCCACGAATGCTATTGGAAAATTTCTAAGACAACTGATCTACAGTGTGTCCGTAAAGTCATGGTGCAGTTCTGAACGCTTGTTGTGGAGAATAGAAACGAAAAGTTGAAACTTGCGCTACATTTGACAGTATCCCAAAGAGTGTCTGTTTTGCAACAGTGTGCGCGCGCAGGTGATGACGCAACACCATGCACCGTGCGGAGCCGACTGTGACGTCAAACATCTACCTTGACATGTTGCAATTGTATGCAGTTCCACAATTTCCAAAAGGTGTCATCTTTCAACAGGACGGCGCTCCTCTACACTACGGCAACATTGTTCGTGAGTTTCTGGATACAACATTCCCCCATCGGTGGATAGGCAGGGGTGCTGTCAGGCATGGCCACCATGATCCCCGGACATAACGCCATTAGACTTTTACTTGTGGTGTTATGTGAAACAACATGTGTACAGTGAATGTATCAACGACATTAATAATTTAAAACAGAGAATCACGGACGTTATTCACTCTGTTTTACCAGACGTTCTTACCCGTGTGTGGAAAGAACTGGACTATCGTTTAGATGTGTGTAGGGAAACAAATGGAGCCCACATCGAACTGCGCTGAACAAGTATGCAAACCTGGAGAGTTTTCCTTCTATTTGGTGAAGATGTCACCTGTCTATCCTGTTTCGTTGCTTTCCTGTGACCGGTCAAAAGTGCACCATGACTTTAAGGACACAATGTATTATAAACTCACCTCCAAGAACTAAACAGTTTAGTCGAGCTGAAATGGTGGCGTATACACAAGCAGTGGGTATTTTGACAATCTGAGGCCGCAAACGCACAACGCACATTGTTTCGAGGATCCTTCCCGAATGACGTAAATTCGCCGTCAGCTTAACATTGTAATGAACGTTGGAAGGATTTTGAGGCCCCACGGGGTCTCGAGGTACGAGGCGAGAGCTTCTACTGCCTGTTCGGGAAAAGCCGATGCAAACAACTCATCTAAACTGCATAGTCGTAAGAACAGTTCAGTGTATGAGCCTAGCTTTAAACAAAAGAGAAAATATAAGTAGTTTATTTCCAAGCCTATTAAGAAGGAAAAAATTACTTTTCTGGACACTCTTTTAAACTTAAAGACATAAAAACACTCCGTGAACGAGATGCACTAGTATTTAATACTCATGAGACATTTTTAAGATACAAAGAAAACTGAAAGAAAAACTTGACTTAGTTCTTTAAAATATAATATGTTTAATTCCGGGAAATCAAATATCACATAAAGTTTTGAAACTTTAATTAAAACTATCACTTGAGATTTAATTAACAGACAATTATATCTTCAGTCTAACTTAATTGAGACAACTTAGATTTCTGTTTAAGATTTAAAATTTAAAAAATATGACACATTCTTTATAAGTTAGGCACCTTGAAGATTGAAAGAGTACGTGAAATCCATTTTTTTTAAGAACTTCAAGTAACTAACCTAAGAATGGCAAATCTTACATTATTAAACAGGGCTTCCGGTGCTGTTGGGCTCTCAAATTACTTTTTACTGAGCCACATTGCCGATTCAGAAATTCAGAAATCTGTAATATCTTAATTGGCACTCACTCGATATTTACGTACAGGTCAAGTATAGCTAATAATTCATTTTTGACCACACTTTCAAGGAATTTTCTGCAAATAACAGTCATTATTTTTTATATGAGCTCTTTAGTCTATAAATCCGAAAAAATAATTTTTTTAAACTTTTATTTTTTATTAAAACTTCTTACTATTATTCTGAATTTCAGCACTTGATTTTAAAGAAAGGATCTACTTAACTTTTTCAAGGGCATTTGATTAATTTTACTAGGTTGCGCCACGTCACAGAAATGTGACTTGGAAATGGTTGGAAGATTAGGATTCTGGTGCTCTTATAATGCCCTGTCAAAGCTGAATGTTTAGTTATCATGTTTAGAGAACTTAAAAATACTGAGTGAAAATGCAGTGTCATTATGCCGCATGTCAAAGGCTCCTTCAGTATCTATTTTGTACTCTTAGCGAAGTAAAAATGTGTTGAATCTCAGGATTGTGAAAGCATGGATTGATCGTTTGGGTGGGCAAACCATGTCTAAACATCGAGAAAATCTCACTGAAGTTAGTGACGTCAACAGGTTCTTATGGTTAACATGTCTTGAGAATGCACATAATCTTACAAACGTCCTAATTAAGAAGACGCAAATTTTATTTCCAAACGTTAACAACACAATTCGTAATTTAATTTAAAGGACCCAGACGAATTAAAACTCGGTTTAGAAATCATATAAAAAAAGATGCTAAACCTCTCTTCCTTTATGAGACGATGAAGAAGTTGTAATGAGAGTTCGTATCGTATTTCATCTCCCGTGCCATTTCCAGGATCGAAAGTGGACTCGTTGGCTAAGTGCAAAGCTACGGCTATTCTGTGGACCTGAGATCCCCATTTGAATTTTCTGGAACTCAATCTTCTTCTTTGCAGAAACCACGTTTCCAATTTCTTTTTCGCTTTGAAGACACTTGGTACTTTGATCACATCTTCACCTATACAAAATAAAATCTTACTGTTCATAATAAAATGATATTTATTTATTTAAAGAAAAGCACACTACAGAGAAAACTCCAGTTACAGAGTGCTAAAACAACAAACCCACAAAGAACAAAAGCCACAACGAGTAAATAAAAAAAAAAATGCGCTAGAAAATAAAAAGTTGAACACAGAGAATACACAAAATCATAAAAATTTTGCAAACGCATATACAATTAAAAACGAAAACACATAACCACAAAAACATTAAAACACATTATGATTCTGAAAGTCGTATTTTTTTAAAAAAATTAAAAGACCATTTCCAAAAGGCAAGGGTTAAAAAGTCAAAACACGCAAGCACCGAATTCTCTAAAAACACACCAGGAATTTAGAAGTTTAAAAATGTAAATACTCACTTGAGATAAAAATAGATTGCAGCACGGCTCCAAAAAAGTTCTTAAAATATTGTTATTTATAAGGAATGAAATCTTATTATGTTTCCTAAATTAGTGATTTTTTCATCGTAATCTACAGTATATCTCTCAAAACCTACAATTTAACATAAAAATGCCAAACAAAAAAGTTTAATCAGAAACAGGAACATATTCTGTTTATTGTTTTGAGGAGGGATGAGTTAAAATATATTATTTTGCTAATTTTTTATACTTGATTTTTTAAACGTTGAGTATGCATCAGAGCACAGCGGATTTTTTTTGTGTGTTTTATTTATAGCATAATAGCTTTATAAACTGCTATGATAAATGATATGATAGGTCAATTTTAAATTTAATGGGCAACCACAAAATAATTTCACTTTTAATTTTCTCTTTTTGTGCTAACATGATGCTTTGTGTATATCTGATAAGTGTACATTTGGGTATATCTGATCAGCCTTCTGTAATTTATTGCTGGATAGATGGATGGATGGATGTTTATTTTAGTTGGTTTGCGCAAATATCTTGTCTCAATAAACAATCTCTTCTTTGATTTCTGAAATGGTGATAAATTCCTTGCTACGTATGCTTTTAAAAACCTGCTTGTAAAAAGCATTATTATATAAACTATTTGCCTTACTGTAAGGAGTCAGATTCGTGATGAGAATTTCAGACCAAACGTTTATATCATGAGTCTGGCTCATCAAAATACATTAGAAGGTTAAAAGATCTGGAGCTTCGGTTTGAGGTCAAAGGAACTCAAATACAAAACTCCGCAAAGGGAACATCATTTGAAGGATATAAGCTAGACTACTTGGCAGGCAGCTGTGAGGCATCATTCGTTTCTAGCTACGATCATCTTTTTCCACTTGGTCGGCTCCTTTCTTGAGCTTTTATGACCGGATATTTTCGGTCTAATTTATTAAGCAAGAGGTTACACGGGCTACTAACTAAGAATTTCTTGGAGAAATATTATGTCAATGTGTCAAAAATGACCAAATTTAATCATGTTAATATTCTCAGGTTTACCGAACAAGTGACTTTTTTTCTGAAAAATGAGTGATTTATAGTTAAAACCGCACCATCATTTAGTTAGACTATTACAATAATTTCCATATAACTTTAGAAATTTCCAATTTACTGAAATTAAAATTCGTTAGCAACTCAAATTTTGACTGAATCGAATTTCGAATTATGGGTAATATTTATTGCCTGCAAATAAAGCTACACAGATATTTTTATGTTTCATCTCAAGGTGATTTTGAATTTCTTAAACTAATGCTGTAAAATGTAAAAACTGCATAATTTGGATCACAAATAAGATTAGCATACTGAATTCTATCATGTTGCCAAATACTTTCTCAACACTATATGTATTGTTTTTTAAAAAATTCAGATATTTATTCAAAATTTAAATCACCGTATGGATAAATTTTTCTCAGTTTTTATAAACTTGTAAAGATAGGAAAGTAGAAAAACTTTACTTCAATATAGTTCTTGGTTTCCGAGTTTGAAGCTTGATTATGTGAGTTAAAGGTGTACAGGAATTTGAAGCAGAACTAATGTATAAATGCAGTAAAAATTCTTTCAAACCGTGTAGAATTTTTTTATTCGAAAGCATTCAGGATGTCACAAAATTATCCTAAAACTTCCGAACATAAGAAAAATTCTCAGATTATATTTTAAAAAACAAGAATGCCGACTCTCGTTTATATACTGGAATGCCTTTGAATAGAATAGTTGTTTAAATACATTGGTAGGGGAGAATGAAGTAAAACCGGCCACCCTTGATTATGGTGCAATTATTTCTCTTTTCTAGCGGACAAATACTGAATAACACTCTACTAGTCAAGAAAAAGGAACAGTCATAGTGGCTTGTTTTAGCTGTTGAATTCAATGCATTCGTGAAGGTTTATTTGTTTTAAGACGTCCGTTTGACGTGGTCGTTTGATTTTAAACTATATTTACTTAATTATAATTACAATTTTAAAAACTGTATTTAGTACAGCTTATATACGTTTACTAAGAATTTATACCCTATTAAAGAATTAAGATTTGGTAGAGTATTTGTGCGGTTCTATTTCGTTCTTCATAGCCTCTGCATTCGAGGTAAAATCGGGAGCTCCAAGTGGTGTGAGACCGGGACATTCATTAATGACGATCACTCCAATGAAGACGATAAAAACATATCAGGCGTTGATTGTTTATATTTTAATGATGTATTTTCTAATTTAAAAAATGAGAAGGGTTAATCCAACGTAGAATTTGTCTTATATGGGTCCACGAATGTTGCAGTGGCGCGGAGGAAGAAGGCAACTGCCTTACATGTAAATTTTTAACAATATTTTTAAATATCATACAAAATAAAAAAAGTCTGCTATATTTCCACTTAAAATCGAGTTTTCATAATTTCCCATCGAGTTTCATATGTTCCCGTTTTACCCAACTAGCGGGGTAAAACCGAGTGGCATGGTTTTTTTTTATAAAAATATTATTATTAAAAAAATTTGTAACATTATGACTTTTCTTGAAAGATATATTGTAATCCGATAAACATTATTTTAATAAAATTTGACAAGCTCTATGTCGAATAGTTTAGCTCCAACATGCCTTCGAGTCGTAGGTACCCGGTTTTACCCCACTTTTCCCTATACGAAAATTTTTTAAATAAATTATCTTTTGTTCCTTCACTATGTCGATCTGCAACTTATTTATGAAATAAAATCATTTGCAAATTGTCAAATAGATGTCTAGAAAAAAATAGTTGAGGAAGTAACTTCAAAAATGTTTAAGTAATAGTAAGTTTAAATTAAAACAACACCGGTCATATACAGACAAAACGAATAGGTAGTTAAAATATTTCACAATTGTCAACCCTTTAGGGATTGCAATTTTTTTTCTATCTAATAAAATGACTCCTCCTGTTTCGGAAAGGAACTGACGTTTTCATTCATCTAAGAAGCCATAGAATAGTTGAGATGCTTATGGATTCTACGTAATTTTTGTGTCATATTATAAAGCTAATTAATGGTTAAATTTTAGTTTATAAGCCTAAAAAGGCGATAATTCGATGCACGTCAATATGATGGGCGCGAGACTTTAAGACGCCCTTACGGGGTTAATACCATACGGGTAGACGGGGTTAATAACATACCAACGAGTTTCCTGTTTCGATTATAAAAGGCCAGTCGACCGTAGGACACACCAGTTCAATTTCTGGCAAAATACACTGGCGTGAAAAAAAATTAAGGACGAGACGGTTTGAACACAAATCCTATCATAATATCCTCAAGATATTTTAATAAAGGTAAAGCAAACAACATTTTCCAGAAAAAGAATCTAAAGGTTACAAGGAGACATTTTTGCAAAGTTAGCTTCGAGTATAACAGGGCAGAAAACAAACATGACCATTTGACAGGCAGCTGGCAAGAAAAGTTAGGATCAACCCTGATTGCGTTTCAAGATTTACATCGTCTATGCATGCCGAGTACGAGGTTTCCAAATACCTGTCTCTTGTAACGCCAGCAGCTTCAGAATGGTTGCTGGTGTAGTTTAATTATATTAACGTTCCGTTTCGAAGCAACTCGACGGCTATTTTGGGACGGACCTCGTATTTTAAACCGCGGTCAGATGACGATGAATCGTTCCTGGAGGCTGGTGACTGGTGCCAAGCCTCTCCCTAGGATGTTATTGGGTATCAAACGTATTTATTCTCATTGATAAACCAAAATTTTATACAAAAACTAGGAGAAATAGAATTTAAATCGTAAACATTAAGGAAACTTGATAGTAGAACACAGAACAGTCAAAGTTACAGTTATTTTCTTAGTAAGAAAATAAATTCAGTTATTTAATATCGCTCGAACGCCGTCAATTATAGTCCCCGAAAAGGTCAGATGAACCACACCCGTTCGATTGGATCTAAGGTCAGGGAGCTTTGAGGTCCAATGCATGTTCTGAACATCTTTCATCTCCGACAGCTCTGCAATAGCCAGTGTACAATGAGGAGCAACGTCGTAGTCCATGAAGAGGATTAAGAACCCATAGTGCCTCTAAAAAGACGCACATGAAGAAGACTACTTCGCTGAAAAAAAGGAACCAGTAACTGAACTTCCTTGTAAGCTATGGAGGTCAGTACGGCTAACAAGCATGATATCTCCCCAAACGAGAGCACGTCCAAACAAGTCTCTTTCAATGACGTTGGAAGAGTGATTGATGTCCTCTCCAGAAGTGCATATATTAAGAATTGCTTGTCAGAAGAAATGGGCTCACATCGTAATGATCTCTCAACACCATTGCTGATATGTTCAGTTGTTTTGGCCTTGCCTCCACAGAAACTGGCGTCTCTAAAGAACTGGGACGCACCGTACTGGTAGACGTGAATTCCTAATATGCCATTTGGTGAAATATGCCTGCTCGTTACTCTCTCCAATTTCTCCAATTCCCCTTCAATTTATGCACTCAAATGTGCTAGGTCAACAGATATTTTTAAGACCCTATTTTGAGACGATTATGGTCACTAAAGACCCTTCATTCACTATTATGGCTAGAGGGTGCTTTAAAAATGCCTAATTTAATTTTTAATTTCTGTACCCAAGTACATTCAAAGTATGGTACAATTGTACGATATTACAGCATTCCAAAAATGCTGCACAATATCTTTGTGCTTGATGATGATTCCCCCGATGAAAACGATAAAAACACATCAGACGTTGATTGTTTATATTTTAATGATGTATTTTCTAATTTAAATAAATGAGAAGGGTTAATCGAATGTAGAATTAGTCTTAGATGGGTCAACGAATATTGCAGGGGCGCGGAGGAAAAAGACAACTTCTTTACATGTGAATTTTGTAACCAATATTCTTAAATTATCTTACAAAATAAAAATGTCATCTACATTTCTACTGAAAATTGAGTTGTCCTAACAATGAGCGGTCTGAAACTACTCGGTCCCACAAATCACTCTGCAATCTTCTTAAATTTTCCCAATGATTCGAAATCAAGTAAAGACATCTATATGACAAACACAGGATTGCCCTTAGGACATATTATACTGAGACAGCAACACTATGTCGTTTGAACCGACGTACATCGTGGTATAGTTTTGATAGAAATACTGAGAGAACAACGCCAGCGTTCTTTATGCATTTCCGAAAGTCCCCCAACATGTCTTGCTACATATATGTTCATTCGGTATCGTATATAACCCTTGTCTATCACCTAACTAGTCATTTGGTTCCATATGCCTGCTCCTTTCTCTGTCCAATTTCTCCAGTTCGCCCTTAATTTTTGCACTCTAGTGCGCTGTGTTAACAAATGTTTTCAGAACTCTGTTCTGAGACATTAATGGACGCTAAAAGCCCGTCATTTGTTATTATTGCTAGAGGGTGCTTTGAAAATGCCTAATTTGATTTTAAATTTCTGTACCCAAGTACATTCAAAGTATGATACAATTTTACGATATTGCAGAATTCCAAAAATGCTTGACAATGTTTTTGTGCTTAGCTACAAAGGTGGCTTCATTTTAATTATGTAAATTATTGTTTGTGTAAATTATTGTTTAATTATGTATTGTTTTATTCATTTTAATTATGTAAAAAGATTGAGTCTCTTTTTTCAAAATAATTACTAAAACTGATATGTTGTGATTATTTCCAAAATTTAACTAATAATTACTAATTGCATTTAAAAAAAGGAATCCGTATCGGATAATTTTTAACTAATATTCACACAAATTAATGGTAAAAATTACTAAAGGAAATATATTTGATGTGTGCAAAGGACAGTACAAATTTAAACTTGGTGTTAGGACTTGTAGCCAATTGGTTTGGTGATATCTTAAATCAGACGTTTAGTACAAGAGGATGTTTACCAACGAACTAGAAAAGTTTTACTTTGCTCTCTTAATAATTAAAACTAATATACGGAGGACAAACTTACCACAATATATTTCTTCAGAATTCTCTCCACAATTTACTGTCCCATCACACATCCATTCCGAAGGAATACATCTCATCATGTGTGGACAATGAACCCAACCAGATGGACACGAAGCTGGAACTTCCCCATGTCCTCCTCCTAGGTAATAAATTTGTTACATTATAAAAGTTATATTTAGTATTTACAAAAATCAATATGATAATCCTATAATCAACTTCTGAATAAGGAAATTTTTAATATCTGCTTCGAAGTCTTCTCGTGATAAAATTTAAAGCATCACCAAATTCATCAAAATATATTGAATTTGTGCTTGAAAAGATATCGCTCGATTTAATGAAGCATGAAAGCAATAATTTGGTTTCAAACATTTTTTTCAGAAATTATTTGCTGTCACATTAAATTTTTCTCAGCTTTTATAAACTTTTAAACATGGGAGAGAGAAAAAAATTTACTTCAACAAAGTTCTTGATTTCCGAGTTTGAAGCTTGATTATGTTGTCGTCAGAGGTGTACAGGAATTTGAAGCAGAACTAATGCATAAATGCAATAAAAAAATTTTCAATACGAGTAGGATTTTTTTGAAAGCAATCAGTATATCACAATATTTTCCTAAAACTTCCAAGCGTAAGAAAAATTCTCATATTAGATTTTAGAAAACAAGAATACCGACTCCCGTTTATATACTGAAACGTCTTTGAATAGAACAGTTCTATAAATAAATTGGTAGGGGAGAATGAAGTAAAACCGGCCACCCTTGATTATGGTGCAATTATTTCTCTTTTCTAACGGACAAATACTGAATTACTCTCGACTAGTAAGGAAAAAGGAATAGTCATAGTGGCTGGTTGTAGCCGTTGAATTCACTGCATTTGTGAAGGTTTATTTGTTTTAAGACGTCCGTTTGACGCTGTCGCTTGATTTTAAACTATATTTACTTAATAATAATTACAGGTATAAAAATTATATTTAGTATAGCTTAATATGCATTTACTAAGAATTTATATCCTATTAAACAATAAATATTTGGTACAATATTTGCGAGGTTCTATTTCGTTTTTTATAACCTCTACATTCGGGGTAAAACCAGGTGCTCCAAGTTGTATGGGACTAGGACATTCAATAATGATAATTCCTCCTATGAAGACGATAAAAAACATCAGACGTTGATTGTTTATATTTTAATGACGTATTTTCTAATTTAAATAAATGAGAAGGTTAATCCAATGTAGAAGTTGTCTTAGCTCGGTCCACGAATGTACAGTGGCGCGGAGGAAGAAGGAAACTACTTTATATGTGAATTTTGTAACGAATATGCTTAAATTATCTTACAAAATAAAAATGTCTTCTACATTTCCACTGAAAATTGTGTTGTTCTAACAATGAGCGATCTTAAACTTCTCGGTCCCACAAATCACTCCACGATATTCATACATTTTCCCAATTATTTGAAATCAAGTAAAGACAACACAGGATTGCCCTTAGGACATGTTATACTGAGACAGCAACTCTATGTCGTTTTAACCGACGTACACCGTGGTATAGTTTTGATAGAAATACTGAGGGTACATCTCCAGCGTTCTGTATACCCTTCCGAAAATCCCCCAGCACGTCTTGCTACATATTTTTTCCATCTGTATCGTATTTAACCCTTGTCTATCACCTAACTGGTCATTTGGTTCCATATGCCTGCTCGTTTCTCTGTCCAATTTCTCCAATTCGCCTTTAATTTTTGCACTCTAGTGTGCTGTGTCAACAAATGTTTTCAGAACTCTGTTTTGAGACATTAATGGATACTAAAGACCCTTCATTTATTATTATGGCTAGAAGGTGCTTTGAAAATGCTTAATTTGATCTTTAATTTCTGTACCCATGTACATTCAAAGTATGATACAATTTTACGATATTGCAGCATTCCAAAAATGCTGCATAATGTCTTTGTGCTTGTAGCTACTAAGGTGGTTTCAAGTATTTATTTTAATGATGTAAAAAGATGGAGCCTAGTTTTCAAAATAATTACTAAAACTGATTTTTTCTGGCTATTTCCAAAACTGTACTACTAATTACTAATTGCATTTAAATATTGAATCCGTGTCGTGTAATTTTTTTAACTGATAACTCACAGAAATTAATGGCCAAAGTCACTAAAGGAATCAGAGTATTTGATGTGTGGAAGAGACAGTACAAATTTCATCCCGGAGTTAGGACTTGTCGCCAATCGTTGTTGGTGATCGCTTAAATGAGACGTTTAGTTCAAGAGGCTGTTTGCCATTGAACTAGAAAAGGTTTTCTTTAATAATTGGAACTAAAATACGAAGTACAAACTTACCGCAATATATTTCTTCAGACTTCAACCCACAATCTACTGTTCCATCACACATCCATTCCGAAGGAATGCATCTCTCCATGCTTGGACAAAGAACCCAATCAAATGGACACGACGCTTGAACTTCCCCATCTCCTCCTCCTAGGTAATAATTTTGTTTTACATTATAAAAGTCATGTTTAGTAATAAATGAAATCAATATGATAATCCTATAATCAACTTCTGAATTAGGAAATTTTTACAACTGCTTTCAGATTCTCTGGGATAAAATTTAAAGCTCCACCAAATTCTTCAAAACATATTTAATTTATACTTGAAAAGATATTGTTCGATTTAATGAAACATGAAAGCAATTATTTGGTTTCAAACATTTTTTTCAGAAATTGTTTGCTGTCATATTAAATTATAACATTATTATATATAATTTTTATAAAGTTTTCTTTAATTACAAAATGGCGTTGGTAAATAAACTGTGGATATGAGGACATGTTTTCGATTTCTCCGACAGAACATATTCCTATTCTGGATATTTACGAACATTATAGAAGACAAGGAAGCTATATATCTTGAATTTTGAGTAAGTACGATTTTTAATATCAAAGAAAAAAACACATGAAAATTGTGATCTACTGAGAAAAGAGTGCCTGAAAATTTTAAAAAAGAAAAAAACTTCCAAGAAGACTCTAATCTATAATATAAAGCAGAAAATACATGCATCTCTCGACCTGTCTGTCTGTCAGTCCCAATAATTCCTCTTAAGCGGTGAACGGCAGCAACATAAAGTTTGCACACAGCGTTCTAGAGTACATTTCTAGGTCAACGGTGCTATTTTCAACTTTCAGAGTTAATTAGTTCTTAAGATATTTAATAAAATAATGAAAATTAGCCGCTTTTAAGCCTAATGCTTAGACTTTTTTTGCCAAAAACTTCTGAAATATTTATTAGACAACAATTATTTTCACGCCATCTTAAAAAAAATTATGTTTTTAATCATATTAATTCCATTACGATAAAGTGTTTTCTCTGATTGTTATTAACGTGTAAAAATATATTTTAACGCAATTTGTAACAATACTTTTCATTCTTATAGAAATGGATTGAAGCCAATTTACTGTTTCGTGCGCGACTTTTTCCAGCGTTCAAGTTAATATAAGAAAATATTGTTTCCTTTGAGCATAAACAACAAAGTAAACTTTTCACTTCCAGTTTCCGGTTGTTGTAGCATTTACAACTGTTAATACGGTTACACAGTGATACAAAGTCGTTATTGAATTATTCTCTCGAGGTTTTGTTTAATTTACACAAATTTTTAACTTATCCTAATGAGTGTGTGCTAAGCTTTCAAGGTTACTTAGTCCGGGTCCTATCGTAGGAAGAGGAAAAAGGGAGGTAGAAAAAAGATGTTCTAACGGTCTATCTGTCCCAAGAACTCCTCCTAAACGGTGAATAACGGTCTTGACATGAAATTTGTACATGCCATTCTAGGGTCCGTTCCTAGATTAATTCTACTTTTTTCAAAATTTCAAAAAAATTACTTCCTAAGATATTTAATTAAATAACGAAAATTAAACCAATTTTCGGCTGTTTATCTCAGTTTTCCGCCAATAATTTCAGATTAATATTTTTCACGTTGATTGTTTACATACCATATTAAAGAGCAGAAAATTATCTTTTTGATGATTTCAATTTAAATGTTATGTGTTCTTTTTCTTAATTTAATAAACATTTGAACTTTATTTCACACACAATTTGTAACAATGCTTTCTGTTATTGTAAATAAATTCAAACCATTGATCGTTTTATCAAATCCTTCATTTCGGTATTTTTGCCATTGTGAAAGTTATGATAAAAATATTGTTATCTTTAAATGTTAACAGAAAGGCAAAAATTTAATTTAGCTTTTATATCATAGCGTATACCTCTTTCAATATGTTTGCACCACATCGCAATGATGTTAATTACTCTCTTTACGCGATGCTTCATTTAGTTTTTAAATGATCATTATGTAAAATCTTTCAAGATTATTGAGCCCACTTCCTACCGGAGGAAGAGGGCCTAAGTAGGAAAAGAAAGAACACTATGTGTTTTCTTCCAGTCAGTGACAAACACACTAAAGAGAAGATAATTGTAGGCAATAAAAAACAAGATATGAATGCATTTCTGCTGTTGCCGTAGCAATGATAGGGAGGGGAAAATGGAATGCGAAGGACTACGAGATTCTTGCCAGGTGATTCAAAGGAAGGAGAGCAAAAGAAGAAGGATGTTTCACTACTGGTCCAAAGGGTCAGTTGATTAACGAAAATCAAAGAAAGATGCGTCCCCAAAAAACACTTTTATTAAATTGAAAATGTTATAAGTACTTGGACTTGAAAATATTTTTATCCCGAACAGCGCCGGGTATGTCCGCTAGTTTTATTATAAAATTCAGCTTCTCAAAGAACTGCTGCATTCATTAAATTTTTCAGTTTTCAACTATAAATAAAGTGATGATAAGCGATATAATTTATAAATTAGCCAAAAAGTTTAGATTTTTTTTCGATTTTGTCAAGTGGCTGAATTTTGAGCTCGATTCAGAGTTTTCTGTGAGAAGAATTTATCTGATAAAAAAATTGAAAAATGTAGCAACATTCGATGATACTTGGCTGTATCTTAGAGAAAGCGTTAAAAAGGAAGGATTTATTCTTATCACAGAAGAGAACGAAAAAATTTGAAAACTTGAGTCAAAAGATATAAAAAAATTTATTAAAGGATTTCTGGTTTCTATCAATTTTGCAAATATTACAGAAAAGGAGAGACGAATGTATTTAAAAATCACTTCCTCCTATTATTAAAATAATATTTTATAGCCAATATTTAAGGGAAAAAACCATTTTTCTTACCCATACACCTATCAGCCGTAGAAATTTTATAAAGAATGATATTCATATTAATTAAATACTTTATACTCACATTGTTGCTAAATTCACCAGATGTGTAATATGCGGACTTTTATGAGTTTTTTTATTAAAAGAGCAATGAACCATCATAAACATAAAACTGTTAATAGGCTGGGGAAAATTGTGGAGTTAGGTAGGTATTTAGGGTTTATTGGCGAAAGAGCCATATTTGATTCTGCTGCGCCAAACGTACGGTAGATGTATTGACACAGAGTAAAATAAAAAAAATGTTTAAATCCTAAAACAATTGCAGATAGTAGTTAAGACAATAAAATCTATAGATTAGGAAATACGAGTATTTACAAAGCTGAAATATCGTAAAATGTAGTATCAGAAAAATGAAACATTGTCCTAAATGTGTTAAGGGAAAATATTATCGAAATTAACGAAGGATTCGAACCTGAAGTAAAAATGTTGAAAAAACAAGTAATTCTGGTATCAAAAGATAGGAACAAATCATTGCAGTTTTTTAACTTGGTGTCTTTTTAAGTACTTGTCATGGACAAGGGCACTTAATGTTGAATAATGAAAAATTTTAAAATCAATCCATCGAAATCGACTCTTCATAAAAAAAAATTCAGGGTAGATTTATCAAAATAGGTTTGGTTTCTTGAGGTGATTGTTCTTCAACAATAAGTGGGCTTTCTTCAATACTTTCCAGTTTTGTTATTAGAAATTTCATCTATTGACACAGATTCAGAGTCGGAAATAACATGTGGCGATTTGATTTCATCAGTAGAGTTTGGGGTCTTTTGTAGTATACGATACAGAATTATCGACCGGCATAATAGCAGATGTCCGTTGTAATATAGACATTTTGTCTGTGTTTGATCAGCTGCCAAATAAACATACTTAAATATTTTTGGTAGTAAAGTCTAACGCTACTAACGCTAGTCTAACTCACACACACACGATATGTATCAGCTGACATAAACATCACAATAATTAGCTAACACATCACTATTTTAATACTTTACGTTTTTCATAGTAGTAAAATAATTTTTTTCATGTAATAACTTTACTTAACTTTACAATTAGTATATTTAATCTCTTAATGACATCTGAATTTATTATTATTAAAACTATTTGAATTGGTTAAAGTATATCATAACATAAGTATTATTGAAATAACCTCAGAGACCATTGAATAAAAGAAAATGCAAACATATATTTCTGTCAAAATTGCACTCGATAATACTAATGAATACATTACTATTATTTTATAATAACATGAATGAAGCATAAATCTCAAAAAAGAGTTAATTTAATGCTAAATACAGAATTAATATAAAGCGCAAATGAAAAATATGTGATATTTATTATTAAATATTATAACCAACATGTAATCTATGGGGGTTTTTTTTCATTTAAAAAAAAGGAATACAAGAAAAGGTTTATGTTTTCTTATTTTTCCTGTTGAAGAATTAGCATGTTACGAATCGTTTAGTAACACCATTTTATCATTTTTAAGAAATTCTTGAGGAATGTACGGAAGGAAACAATTTTCCAATCAATTTTTTTCGCAACGTACTTTTAAGCTGACGATAAGTCTAAAATCGGACTCATTCTGTAGCTTTTTCTGATTATTTCTCAATACAACAAAGATGTAGAGGCGGATTAATTTTATTAACCCCTTAAAGGTCGCGCCCGTCATATTGATGTATATTTAATTGTTGCATTTTTAGGCTTATAAAATTTAATAATTAATTAACTTTATAATTTAAAAAATATATATAGAATCTATAAGCATCTCAAGTATTCAATACCTTCCAAGATGAATGAAAACGGCAGCCCCTTTCCAAAAGAGGAGGGGGCCATATTACTAGATAGCAAAAAAAAAAAAAAATGCGATCTTAAGGGGTTGATCATTCATGATGAATTAAAATTACCCGTCTCATATTACTAAAAATATCGCCGAAGTATTGGATATCAGTTTGGATAGAACATAAAAATTTTTAATAAAAATTATCGAATTATAATATGCAAACACATAAATTGAACAATAATATAATTGAAATTTTTATGCATTCATTAAAATATGAACAACACCATGTTTTAATAACAATTGACTTGACAATGCAACCAAATTATAATGTGTTAACATTAAAAATCTTTTTTGACAAGGATCTAACTATGTGGAAAGTAATCACATCAACATTCGGAAGAATCTGAATTTTCATTTATCATGTAAATAGATCAGAACTTTAAAAAACTATGTGAAAGCTTCAAATTTATATTTATTTATAGGGTCGTCGGAAAGTCGATTTGTTTCTCGAATTATTCTCATTTCATTAGTGAATTATGTTAAATTCAAATTCATTAGAAGATTATTTAAAATTAAAAAATACTAGCTACTTAAAGCATTATAATTATTCAATAAAGATTTATGAAGCTAATTAAAAAAAATAATACAGAATTACAAAATGTAAACAAAAAAATAGAAATACGAATACGGCAATTATGTGAATGATTAGTTGAAATGTAAAAAAGCCTATGCATATTTTCAAAGACCCCTACATGTTTCAACCCGAGGGCTTTTAAAACAAGTTTAATCCGCAACTGAGAATAATTATTTTTTACTATCCGTTAAAAAATTTTCTGTTTCTAAGGAATTTCCTCATTATTATAACAATAAAATCAATACAGAATTTTAAGAGTTCAGTGTAGTGCTTCAGAGAACTCTCTTCTCGCCAAAAAAAAAAAATAACTTTATTACTAAAAGATATTGTTCAATAATTTTTAAGCGAAATATTATAATAATTTAATAAGCGTAAATCATTCGACGGCGAATGGGTTTTAAAAGGAAAGTTATCAGAAAGTATGGACAGTGTGCAAATGGTTTTTTCTTTTTTGCAAATTTAAAAACATATTTATAAAGAAAGATGTGATTTATGTTCACATATTAAACTTACCACAATAGCGCTCGTCAGAATTATCTCCGCAGTCGTCAGTATTATCGCAGAACCAACTACGCTGGATGCATTTTCCGTTCAAACAATTAAAGACTGATGGCGAACAAGGAACTGTGGCTGAAAAGAGATTAGCCAATAAATAATGTGTGGTAATAAAATAATTTTGCTTTCTAAGTCTTATAAAATTCTGAAGTTGTTAACTTTGGTTGGTAATTTTAATCAACTCCCTCTCTATAAATGTGCTTTGCCTGAGAACATTGAACTGCCTATGTAGGTTTAAAAATATAAAAGGTAAATCTAAACCATCCAAAAAATGTGAATGCATATAAAGGGGATAGCATATTTTGTAATGAAATATGTGAAGTGGTTGTCAGTTACAAGATCTCCAAATTTCGGATTTCTTCCTCCAGGAGCCCATTGACAACAGCATAGAGAACTTTACTAGAGTATACCGATCTATGAATCTTTCAATGTTGTTGTCTCTCGTATTTTCGAGTACCTATTGTAACAAGCTGAAGCATTAAAATGTTGGTTTCTTGTGATTTCACCAGTTGCTTATGCCTTCCTTATGTACCAGCACTCGCATATACATTCCATTACAGAATGTGGTTTTTTCCATCCTGTCTAACAAATTTTTTCAGATATTTTAGGATCACCCTGAATTATGGTATATTTTGTTCAAAACTATACACGATTTATTTCACTTGTTGACTGCAAAAATTCGTTTAGTATCTTAAGTTTCTTTTTTATGACAATCTCCAAAGATCAATTTTCGTTCTACAGTAGCAGTGCCTATAACACCTATTAACCCAAAATAATTTGCTAAATCTCTCAACATTTTAAATAATTTAAGCGTAAAAGCAAATTATTTCAACTTCTTGAAATGCATCGTTTAAAAAAATTTCTATCGACCATAAACATAGAAAACTGCGGTTTGCAAAATATTTTCAAACTCTCCCCTCCCCAGAAAGTATTTTTTTTATGTTCTTTGCAACACTAAACAATAATAAACAACAAATATCATGTTGTTGTTTATTGTTATAATTCATATTTATTAAGGTTCTCAGATAGAGCACAAAAGCAACTTATACAACACAAACAATAATTCCATAAAATTTTAATTATATGATAAGAAAACGAATAAATAAATCAATATGATGAATCTTTCGTTAATTTATTAGAAACACAATAATATAGATATGAATGAATTGCTTTATATAAGATGCGCTTCATCAATTCAAACTGACTTTATCAATTCATGTCTGTAGATAATTTATCGAATAAAGCAGTGTTTCCCAATGTGGTGCACACGCCCGATAGGGTGGCAATTTGATTTTATAGGGGACGGGGGCAATACTGTATCACGAAGGACTCGCAAATTGATTAGTCAGTTAAAACTTTATTTAATATAAAAGTATTTAATATAAAAGCAGCTATGATATGGCTTTGTGAGGAAACAGAAATCACATATCCATATTGATTCAAATAATTTAGTATCATAAATGATTTGCTGCCAAAAAAAATCAACTGGATATCACTCAATGGGAGACTTTAGGCTGAAGCTAACTAAATTAGAACTTAGCATAAAATCTCTTTGCATCTAGTGCAAGGGTCTCACCGAATCTAAATAATAAAAAACTTATCTATACTTATAAAGGCCAATGTTTTCGTGTGTGCGTGTGTATGTGGGTGTGTGCGATATCCAAACGAATCTATCGCACTTACAGCAATGAAATTTGGCACACAGGTGCCGTAATGGTTACTCAATGCACCTCGAAGCCAGAATTTTAAAATTTAATCTAGAAAAATTTTTATTTAAGGTTTTGTGTTAGTTTGGGTCATTTCTGCACGTTTACGGCTGTACTATCTTTTCTAATGTTCGTTGAAGAACAATCAATGCACCATCGGATAGAAGAAACCATTTTCGTTCTACTGAAGTTTGTTTTGAATTTCCAACATAATTTACTGAATTTTGAGAAATTTTTAAATAGCAGTCACTTATTCATTTATATTTTTAATTTTCAATTCTCATTTTCTTGCATCCGACGTTCTAATAATGCTATCATTTTCAATTTTTTTTAGGTATAAACCGGAATATTTATCCCTGTTTTGAAACAAGAATGGTTAAAATATCTTTTTTTCTCCGATTCGAATTTTTTTATTGATCATTTCAAAACATTTTCTCTCGCATATCCGAATCGACGAAGCTTTCGTCCGACCCAAGGTTACTCTCAGTTCCCAGAATCAGGGATGCCACTTTTCCGCCGAACGGCGGATTTCTGCTTTTTTTTTTTTTTTGTTTTTTTAAAAAATCCGCGATTTCCGCGGAAATCGCGGTTTGAAAAATTCCGCTTTTTTTTTTTTAAATCAAACCTCGATTTCCGCGGATATTTCTTCTTTCTTTTTCTTCAATCTTTGTGGGTGATACTGCAAAGCAACTTATAAAGTTGGCTCCGAAATCTCAATTGATTGTGATAAAAAATTTTAAGAAATGTGTATTTAAGGCATACATTGACTGTGCTAAGTGGCTTGTGGAAAAATGCCTTTTGCCAACCCTTTTTTAAAAGCAGTATCTTCACTGGATCCATGCAATAGAAAGACGTCTGTTGCATTAGAATTGATGAAAGAACTGCCACTCTATGCTTCAAATGTTGTTTAAGATTCAGAAAAAGAAGCATATGATTTGGAAATATATAATTTTCAAAATGATCATTTTAGTGATATTGTAGAAGAATCTGTTGATTTATGGTGGAGAGATGTGGAGAATACCTCAAAATATCTCAAGGATGGCATTTGCCTTGCTAACCTGCTTCCATGGACCCAAAGTGAAAAGTAGCTTTAGCATAATGAATAATGTGATTACACATGGAAGCAATAGATTAAATGTTTCAACATTTGATGCTATGTAGTGTATTAAGTATGAGCTGCGCTCACAAAAAAAAAATCGGCAGTTTTTATGTTTTCCAAACATGACTTTCTCAAAGAAAAAGTTGATCCGAAACTGGTGAGAAATGTAAGAAATTCACGGAATGTTTACTTTGATAAACTTAAACAAAATAAATCATTAAGAGAAGAGAGAATAAAAGAATTAAATGCCAGTAAAGAAAAAGCTCTGACAAAAAAAGCTGCAAACAAGATGTCTGCAGATGCAACTGGAAGGCAAAGGATGAATCATAAGAAAAAACTAACACGTGGTTTAAAGAGACTGCATGAACCAAATTTTAATGGTGGCGCAAATGTAAATGAATCCAAAAGAAGAAAAGTTGAAGATAAAAGTAAAAGTAAAGATGTCAAAAACATTCATTCAGAACAGTCATTAAAACAACATCCTCTAGAACAAAAACTACTAATGATACATTGGAACAGTCATTAAAGCAACCACTTATACAAAATTTGAAAAAAAAACTGCCGTTGTTATATCGGAGCAACCTTCTGAACTCATTTCTTAAAGAAATGTTAAAATTTAAAAAAATAATATCCTAACTATCAAAGATATTTTCTGCGGTCAAATATTAAAAATAAAAATGTTCTATTTTTATAGATTTTCTGCATTTGAGTGTAAAAATACAGCATTGTAATACAATTAATAATATTGTTAGTATTTTTCAAAATTTTTAATTTGTGTGAAGAATGCAGTAATTTAACTTTCTAGTTACTTAAACATTTTCAATTCAATTCTAGTGTTGGACATTTTTTAATTGTAAAAATATGTGATTTGGATTGGATTTCTGTTTCTAATATTCATGCACAGCTTTATTAGGTAAAAATATTAATTAAAAATCAAATTTAAAAAATATATATATTTGTGTGTTGTATGTGTGAGTAAGCCTCATTTTTATGCAGTCAGCTTATTTTTTAAAAAGTATTATAACATTGATTTCAATTATAACAAAATTATCATCTTATTATATATTATATTAGTTTATGAAATTCATGCTTAAATGTTATGAAAAATGGAAATTCTACTTCCAAAATTCTTTTACTCACGTGCGATTCCCATACTTTAACTTTTTAAAAAATTGAAGCGCGATTTCCTCATTTTTGCTTTTTTTAAAAATTCAAGCGTGATTTCCTCTTTTTTGCTTTTCTGTGAGTGGCATGCCTGCAGAATACATTTCTACTATCCGATTGGCTGGCGGTACCAAGCGAAAGTCACGTTATACTCTCGATCATTTTATTGCGTCAGCTAAACTTAATTACTCCATTTTACTGATCCAAGAACCATTTGATTTATTTGTTTTATACCTTTGATGGCCGCGCATATATGCTGATATTTTTAGTTAAAAGAACACTTCATTCATCTCGCTCACGTTCCTGCTGTACTTTCAATCAAAATCGAAAATCGAAGGCGAAATCAATAATAGATATGTTTTGATTTCGTGTTCAAAACTTCGTTCTTTTTTTTATTCTGTTGAAGTCATTACGCCTCGGGCAACGTCGTGCTAGTACTGCTAGTAATAATTAAAATAATATAGAAAAATATTTCATAAAAATAAATTTTTACTTGAATTTCAGTTCTCCACTGTGTTTTTCAAATAATCCCTAGTGGTTTCTTCCTAAAAGCTATCATTTAAGATTCTTCAGTGAACAATTCAATTTTTGAATATTAAAAATTATGTATATGTTAAATAGAGGACATAAGAATTTTAGAAAAGCTTAGGTGAGGCGCTGCTGCACAAAACTAGTTGGTAAACAATGGATTAAAGCCCAGAAAGATCAGGGATCTAAAATGATAAAAAATTTTGTGAACAAAGATGTATTTCTGAATTTATCATAGGGATTAAAATCCCCTTTTCTAACAAACCAAATAGCATTAATCAGCTATAAATACTCGTTCTTCATAATACTTATTAACGCAATGAAAGGTTTCCAGTAAGAGAAAGACGCTGTCAAAAGTACCTCATGAGCACTGTTACTTAATTAATTTGTCTAATATATATCAAGAATGACCCACCTGGTAGCAACTACCGAGAATGAGGTCAAGAAGACGTTATAAAATTAAAGTATACGCCAATAAAACAATACTGAAATAGAAAAGACAAGTACTATTATCTTGTCGCAAAAAGCGGATTTATTTTTCATGAATGAAATCTTACATATACCTTATTATTGTGTTCATTTACCTAGCCATATACCAAGCATATCTGCAAGTTATTCTGCCCAGTAAATTAGCTTTCTCATGTAGCAAATGCATTGCCAGACAATACCAAGGCAAGATATCTGATTGTTTCTTCAAACTTTTTTAAATCACATCTGTCCACCTCTTTTATAAGATCAATGCTAATTAAAGAACTCAAAAACCTTATAGTTTTGTTTGTCAATTTATAAGACATACTGATATATATTACATCTTTTTAAGGGGCATTGAATTCATCAAAATTTCCACTTTTTAAATTTTCCCATCGACATCATTTGAAACTTCACAAGATGGAATATTATTTCTTCCGACCGTTCTAAAGAAATGTAAACCAAATTATATCAAGCATATTACAGGAATAAACGCTTACAGCACAAAGTTTTTTTAACTAGATGCCAAACTATAATGTTGTTACTTGCTTAAGTTTCTAATTCTTCTGGATAGATAATTTCTTTATGTATGCATTGAAATTTAAAGCAAACGCTGTTGAGAACTTATAGTTACACCACTGAACGCACGTGAAACGCCAAAGAGAATAAATGGTTTGTATCTCCACATTTGCGGTTTCAAGGGTAAAAACTGCTCCATTTGGTAGCTTATTGCACTTACACATATCTGGCCATCTGGAATGCATTAACTTTTTAGGAAAATGTAAGCATAGGCTGGTTCATTGCTAGAGCTGCCATACGTCCCGTGTATACAGGATACCGTATATACGTATTTCATTACTCAGTCCCGTATTACTATTTGCCCTGTTTTTTCCCTAACCTTTGCGTGAGACACCAAAAACTGCGAATCAACTATGAAATTGAGAACGGAAGAGAAATAGCTGACGTTTTTCTGCATTTATAAAGTTATATTGATCAAAAGTCATGTCTAATGAAACTATGCGAATATGTATTTGCCATTCAAGCCCACAATGCAAATGTGGAGAGAATATTTTCCCTAATGTCAACTCTATGATGGGAAGAAAGAAACAAGTTATTAGTGGAGACAATTGAAGACATTATAATTTTAAAATGACTTGCGCGCAATTTTATAAATATGTGAAAGAAGAAAATTATATAATTAAATGTTTCCTTCTAATAAAATCAGAATTTAATTCAGTAAACTTGAACAATAAAATCAACTTTTAAAATATGACTGATCTAAAAAGGATTAGTCTTGATTCTTTTTTCAATTCATTTTAAATCATTCATTTATTTATCATTCTAAGTGTTCATTATATTAGATTGCTTAAACTCTCTATTGATAACAGAGAAAAATAAACCATTGCGTACCTACTTTCTCATGTTTTCTTTATTTAGAACTCAATCTTCCCGTATCAATGAAGAAATTATGGCAACCCTATTATTTGCACATTTGTATGTAGAAAAGCGTATAGAATTGTCACACTAATTCATGCAAATCAATTACAATGAAGCTGTTTCATATTTGCATCGACTATTTTTAGATACGTAAAAACATCAAATTCTCAGACCCAAAATTCATCCATTTTATAAAAAATGAAAGTGTTGAAACAAGTAATATTTTTTATTCTAAACACTTTGTAATCATGTTCTGTTAACGCGTACGCGTTCTCCCAATAATGTGGACTTTCGCTCTCTTTGGGGTGCAGAGTTCATGAACATTAGGTATCCCTGGGGGCGGTAGGTTCATGCGAGTCCATTCTCGTTCGGATCACCTAAGCGAACGGAAGTGTCATATTTCTCTTTAGGAATGAGAATTGTCTCTCTCTTAAGCCGGTCATTCACTTGACTTATAGCCATGTCATTTGTCCTAAGCACGGGTTTTTTCCCACCCATTTTAACAAAAAATACAGGCACGCCATTCACTTGTATTTAAAAGGACTCTAACTCTGAACGAAGGTAGGGGGAGCGATATTCTTTCCCTCTCTACAGCTGCTTGTCAATCGCTCTTCGATTTTCCCCAGTCAGCAGATTTTAATTTATGTTACCCTCGAAGCGAGGCTTCAATCTACGCAAGGCATTGTCCTTTCCGCTAGTCTCTTTCAGCGTCCTTCTGATTTTTCGTTCCAATTTCAGTCCAGACGGAATTCCAACCATGACAAGCCGTTTGGCTCATTTCCATAGATTTTTATCGCTTTTTCCTTCTCGCGTTTCAAAATATAGAGTTTTTATGTGAAGTGAATGTCAGGCTTTAAATGTTGTTACTGCTTTAAAATGTACTCCAAATTGATGCCTTGACCGTATGTGTTTTTGTGTTTAGTAAATTTATTTAAAGTAAAAAATCCACTGCTCTGATTTAACCTCTAAACTATCCTACATGTTCTTTAAATCACCATACAAACAAAAGCAAAATAAGAGACAAATATATAAAATACGATATTATGCGGTTAGGAGATGGGAAACAGACTTATTTATTAAAAAGAAATCGATCTTTTGGGGGGCAAATCCTTTTAAATTGATTTTTTTGTTTAGTTACGTCTTATTCATTTCATATTGGTAGCAATTCAACGAGCCAGAAAAATCGAACTACTTTATCTAAATTTTTATCAAATCAAACGAATACATGCGTCAGCATTCTCGAAGATGTTTATGCCCGTCTTAGAATCTTGATAAGATTTAAATAAAGGGGGAAATGTGATTGATGAAAATAGTTATTAATGCACAATATATCTTAAAGTGAAGATGAAAATATATGACATTCTGACAGTAAAAAGCCAACCAGTTTTCAATGCAGAAAAGCAGCTTCGTAAAATCTAACTGCAATTTGACATAAGTTTTGATAGAAAGAAGCACATAAAATGCAAATAAATGTTATCTTCGTGTGTACAAACTGCATTGCTGACACCTGCTGAGGTAAAAAAAAATTACTTACCTTCAGCGTTATGCAAAAAAATACCAGCAAACGAAGAAAGGAGAATTACTTTGAGGCAAATTTTTGTACTCATTTTAGCAATATTATCTGCTGAAACCAAAAGACAGGAACTGCTCACATGAAACAAGATGTTTGATTGTATACTTGAGTACTAATCCGAAAGAGTTTTCAAGCTCAATGAAGGATGGTCTTCACTTCTATGATCACTTATTCAGAATGGATTTTAATTTCTGCTACCAAATAAGGCGAACACGTCAACCTACTAGACTAAACTAATTCCTTGCTTTTAGTTTAGGTTATCCTGTATTTACGTCTGGTAGAAGGAAGATAAAACTTTGTAACTACTCTTTGGGAAATACTGTTTCGTAATACTTTGCTCTTATTGGAGAGATATAGTTGCAACATGCTATCTAAATTTTCGTCAAGTGGACCTCAGTAACTACATTTCCAGTTTTTTATTTTGAAAATACAAGCACTGAGTATACACAAATAATGCTTTATCTCACATATGACAGACTAAGAAATCAGATTAACCAATTATCTTTAGTCCGTCTCCGTAATAAATATAATTGGTTGATCTGATTTGAAGTGTGCAATATCGATAAAGTAAGAGATAACTTTTAGTGTTTTCCCAGATTGAGAATGCATTATTCAGTAATAATGGCTTTCCTTTAAATTAGATGGGAATAAAATTAAACGAAAAAAATTTCAATCAAAGTTTAAAAATCTTAGTAATAACTATTACAATAACTTAACAAGGTGCATGACAAAATAATAATTATATCATTCTGAATTTCCTTTTCTTGCCAATATTTTCCTTAAAACGGTTCATGAAGTAGCCTTAAGTAGTTGCAATTTCTTATTAAGTTGAATTATACTTTGAAGTTATATTCATTATTTTGTGCTAGATTGCCAGTAAGTTGTTACAAGGCATCTGTTGAAAAAATAAAGTTGCGTGATGCAAGGTTTGAAATACTACTCAATTTTCAAGTATAGGCGTCTTTTTCAAAATTCATTGAAATTTCAGGATGTAATAAAAGCCTGCATTTCAAAATATTTAAATTTGTGCTTAACTGGCAAATACGTAATTCCTTTTATGCTGATAGGTTGCTTTCCTTGAGAACCTTCAGGGGAACTGCGCACCAATTTGTGACGGGAAAAGTGAGAATTTACTTTTCATTCTTTATTAATTGCTTCATCTCCGTTTAGACCTCCCGGATTAGTCGGAGCAGTGCAGAATTTTTAATGCTTACCCTTCATTGAAAAAAAAATTCCCGATTCCGAATTAAACGTATAAGAATGTGCCGTTTTTTTTCTTTATAAGTAAATAGCTAAAATTTTGAAATCACCGAGTCAATTTTAAATAAAGTAAGATTCCGAAGAATTATATTCTCCAATTTTTACCATGCTTAGAATAAGATAACTTTAATTGGGTAAGAGAAAGAAAGTTAACCCGGGAAGACGCGCATCGGGCCTGTCAGGCCCGGAAGCTGCGAGAATTTAGTACAGAAAATTAATCTCTCGGAGGAAAAGTTGCCAATTCGCAGTATCTGCATTTAAAATCATTACTTGCTTACCACTGGAATTTCAAGAATTTCCCCCCATTTTTTTATCTCAGAAAACGTATGCTTAGGCCTCTGACGTTCCACGTTCCTTATTCAGTTTTTCCACACCTGTCCCGAAATATAAGCACAGATCTAAAATTGCTATAATTAGACGAGGAAGGTGCAGGCGAAATGATTATTTATCATCCCTTGATTTTTTACTCTAGTGAATAAGAACCACGGTTTTTCACACCTGTCCCAAAAATATAGACACAGATCTAAAATTGCTATAATTAGA
>BGPR01005090.1:84737-99582 GCA_013235015.1 Araneus ventricosus
AACCACGGTTTTTCACACCTGTCCCAAAAATATAGACACAGATCTAATATTGCTATAATTAGACGCGGAAGGTGCCGACGAAATGATTATTTATCATCCATTGATTTTTTTTTACTCTAGTGAATAAGAACCACGTTCCTTACTCAGTTTTTCCACACCTGTCCCCGAAATATAGACACAGATCTAAAATGGCATTCCAAACCAGTAAGTACTTCTATAAATGATTAAGTTTGTTTCCATACATTGATTTATACAAATTTACAGTAAGGAACAAAAAAAATTGAATTGAGAAAAACCCTCATCTTTCTGCATCTATTTCATTCATTCAATACCCAGGAGATTCTACACAACCTTGAGGTTTTAGAGTGCGAACAGAAATTCTGCTCGTTACATAGCCGATATCTTTCTAAATCTTAACTGATATTTCCTTTACTATTTGAAGTATTTACTGCAAATTGTACTACAGGGCTTCTTCACTAACAAATTCTCACGTGTTCTCTAACTTTCGTGCATTTTAGTTGAAAACTCTGCATGTTATGAGCAAAATACATACGGATTTTTCTATTTTTATTTTTAAAGGAGAAACTTTGTGTCTTTCCGAATATACATGCTATTTTAACCGAAATAAGTGTAAATATTACTCATAGCAAATGAAGCAATCGATGAAAGTTACAAATCATTATCAGTTTGCTGTGAAACGGGGAGAACTCAGATCATTTTAGTCTTCATCAATTTCTGGTCGATCCTTTAAATGCCCTTATGATCGAATCTTCACTGTAAAAATGTGAGTTCAAGCCTACTCATTACATGGCCGAAATTCGAGGCAGTTAGTTGAGCTCTTCTCGAAAAATTCGAAAAAATTTTTAAATCCGAAACTGTCAGGATACTTTCATACATCTAGTGTATTGTTACAAACATGGAAAGTCGCTTCCCAGCAATGTGAGTCTTATGGCTGGGAAGAGAATTTTAAAGGGATAAGTATGGGATGACTAGCCGCAGCCACGTCTGGCACCCCGACCTTGGGAACAAACTTGGCGACCATCTTGGCGACTTAGCGAAAAATTTGGCGACGAAATATGGGATCTCAAAGGTGCTGAAATCTTCTCGATATTTTCATTAGGAGAGAAGATACGCTTGAATGTACTAGAAGATTCCATGTGACGTCACAGTCTGCCGCGGGAGACTATATAAGGAGAGCGCATGGATGACGGAGGGTGTGTTGATCCATTGGGAACGACTTTAGAGCTTCGTCCGCAGTGCGAGCTAGGAAGCTTGTGAGCTGAGCGCTATTGAAAGTGCAGTTATTGTCGTGACTAGTTATTTGCTGACTGTTTGTGTTGCTAAATATCAAAGTGCTGAACTTTTATTACCTGTGAATTGTTGTCTGTTTACATTGCTAATCTGTGCAAGAACTATTGTTTTCCTGTACCTGTGCTACGTGTTTTCCTGCATATTTGTAAATAAACCTTCATTCTTCATTATCCTGCGTGTTGGACTGTTTACACCATACACCCCAGAAAGACTTTTGCAACAGTATTTACCTAACTGCAGGCACCACGGAGTTCGCTTCTTTAAGTTCAACATTCTAAAATTAATTAAGTCTGTCTCTATATAGGAGAGAGTCGGGTATAACAGGATACCTATGATTCTGGCTCTATTATTTCTCCTTTCTAGCTGACAGACACTGAATTACTGAATTAAACTCTACTAGTCAAGAAAAAGGAACAGTTATAGTATTATGGCAAATTAAGTTTGGAGATGGGAATAATTCCTTCTGAAATAGGTTCTTTAGGTCCCCCTGTACTTCCACAGAAAGATCCCCAAAATTCCTACTTGGGCAACACCCTTAAATTTTGAGCAAACGTCCGTCATCTTGGATTTTCTCCCAAAACGCCACAACTCAGCAATAGGCATGGCAATCATAGAGTGATGCGGTTGGTGTCAAACGTTTCTGTTTTGGAAGAAAAACTCATAACTTCAATAAAAATTGTAAAATGGAGTTGATATAATTAATTAACTTAAAACAGGTTTAAAAACATACCAATCAGCATTTTTCACGAAAGAATGAATTTGATATGAAGCTTATAACTTTATGGAATTCAATAAAAAATTTAAAAATAACACGCATAAATATAGGTAGTGTTCAATATGTCTGACATATTTGTATCTTTAATTGAAGTCGTCTTTGTTTTGCGTAATCTTCTCTGGTTTGAGGCGCTAGTACGCTTGACTAGGACATGATCCTCGGTTTCGCAGGAGGGTTGATTTAGCTTAATAAATATGCCCAGCTGCATGGAGGTGAACTAACATGCGTTGGACGGAGTAGAGATGAAGATTCCAGTCGCCTGTTCTTTCCGCTCTCATGAAGTCATGCATTACAGAAAATGACTTGTTAAGTTTAGTTTAGTTATATTTACGTCCCGTTTTGAAGCAACGCAAGGATTATTTTGGGACGGACCTCGTATTTTAGAACAGCGGTCAGATGACGAGGACGACACCTGAACTGGCACCCCCTTTCCAAACTTCTGAACCACATCAGCGAGAGGGGCCCTTACAGTGGGCTTTTTTTTATCAGGGAATTAATTAAAAGAAAAGGATACACCAAATGAAATGTATAACAGAGACTAAATTTTATACAAATTTACAATAGCACGATAACCCAGCTGTATGAATAATAACATGCGAAGCGTGTATCGCCTGAGATGCCCCTTTCACCACTTGCATATTCTCCTCCAACACTCCTTAAGGTCTGTTGCTGACCCTGCGTCCTACTTTCCGTTATCAAATCTGTCTCTTCGCATGCGACTTTTAATGTTATTTATGCAGCTGGGTTATTTTGCTACTGCAAATTTGTATTGCATTCAATATCTGTTGAACATTTCATCTGCAACATCATTTTCTTTTATCTGATTACCTGACAAAGATATCCCTGTAGCGGACCGCTTTGCATTTCCGACCCATGTTTAACTGCGAAAATGACTAGTTTCTACAAGCCTGACGTACCCTTTCAGTTTGACCCCGTTTCTTTAAACACCCTGTATATGTATAATAAAATAATTTAAAAATAACTAAGGAAACACTAAAAAAAAAAGAACATTTGCTCTTTTTATTAAATGGGAAAAAAGCATCTCTCTCGAAATACCTTAGCAGTTCCCTAGATACTAATTTATTCAGGAGGCTCTACTTGGAATGAATTTCTGAGATAAGTTATAAAGGGTGTCCACACTTATCTGGTCTAATAGGTAATTTCTAAGTAATTATAAGTAAGAGACAGACATATAGTTCCAATTGGAAGAAAGCTTTAAATGAAGGGAAGAATTATACTTCATGTTTTTTGAGTCACTAAATATATTTCTGAAAATGTTAGGAATTCTAATTTTTTATACGGTCCCCCGGTCCTATCAGTCATATTCAGTAAAGTATTCTTCATACACTAACATCTTAAACGAAAAAAGTTCCACTCTTCTGCGTCTAAAACTAATCAAGTTATGGAGCTTTGAATCTCATAATTTTAAACCAATCAGCGGCCTTGACGAGTAAATGTTACGCACTGATTGGTGGATCGTCTTCGAGCGACTTTTGAAATGGTGTAAAGTGGTCTATGTCATCGATGTTCAAAGCGCAATAACTCGATGAGTTTTAGTCGCAGAAGAGGGGAACTTTTTTTAATGATTTTGTGTGAAAAATATTTTACTAAATATGATTGATAGGACCGGGGGACCGTATAAAAAATTAGAATTCGTAACGTTTTCAGAAATATATTTAGTGACTCAAAAAATATAAAATATGATTCTTCCCCTCATTTAAAGCATTTTTTCAATTGGAACTATACGTCTATCTTTGAAGGTTCAGAAATTAGCTATTGGATCAAGATAAGTGTGGGCACCCGGTATACAGTTGTTCACATAGCTTGCTCACAAAACATTAAAATTCAGTCTGTGAATAAAAGTATAGAGCCTAATGAAAATGAATGAGTGTTTTTTTTCTATTATCGCAAATAATCGCTGTTAGCCATTGGTGGGCTCAAAAGGTAAAAGAAACTTTCGAGATGTTCTGCCCTATGGAAATGGGATCTTGGTTTAAAAACCAGTATTTCCCAAACTGCGGATCGAATCCCAATAGAAATGTGAAAAAACGAAAAGTGTTTGCAGAAAAACGATTAAGAAAAATCAATCATTGAAGCAAAGATCACAGAAAAAAGCCCTGTTAATGAAACAAATTAAAAAACTTAATATATAACAGGCTGTTTAAAGGAGCCCATTGCCGTAAAGAGGACTTAATCTCCGGTATTGGTCCGGCACTTTATTATCCAGGACGGATTCAGTCCAGAAAGTTTTTCGCTTCCATTGGTGATGAGGAGGCAGGGGAGGGCAGAAAACAGTCCTTTAATTGCATCATTATCTAAGGAATCTAATTCTTTGTAAAATTGTATTGCTATTTGTTTAATGAACTCTAATAAGGGGTTAAATAATGTAATAAATGATATTTTGACGAAGATACTCATTTTTTTATATTGAATTACGCACGAAGAAAAAAATGAAATAAATATCCCCTGCGCGATATCCAATGACGTGAATTTATAAATCACGTGACATATTAATGGCGTTATCTACTCTATTTATTTATTTATTGAACAGAGTTGTAACGTTTGCTGCAAGCACAAGCTTGGCATAGTTACAAGTGCTGCAACAAGAGAAACAAATTATACAGACTTACCATCGAAAATATGAAAAAAAAAACTTTTAAAGAAACAGCAAAAAGCAAGGGGAAAAGCATTTAAACAAATAAATGAGGAGGAAAAAGCGAACTAGAAGCGACTGCAAGACAGGAAGAATTTTTCAACTGCTCTCAGCTTGATCTTGGCATTCTTGTCCAAATTTAACAGGCTTTGGAAGGATGTATCGGGATGAACCCATGGCAGAAAGAGTCATAGGTGAAAACTTGCCACTAAAAATAATCTTTGCTATAAATTCGAAATAAAATGAAAAATCTATATTTCCATATTTAATTAATGAATCATAACACGAGTTATATTATTAATAAATATCTTTATCATAAATTCGAAATAAGTTAATTTAGAAAAATACTTGAATTTCAATAAGACACATTTGTTAGGATATACAGATTAGAAAAAATTAAACTGAAAATTTAAAAAAAAACAATCAATACAGACCCAAAATATTTTGCGATATCTCCACGATGTTGCAACGATATTTTGAATGCCGCACAACATCGCAAAAATATATCGTACGAATATTGTTGGGCGTTTTGAACTTAAGGGATAGCAAATAAAAACGAAAAATCTTAAAAATATAAAAAAAACCCGCATATTCCGCAAGTGTACAATTCCAAATATTTACCTAGAAATTGCTTCGCTGCAATGTCTTCGAATCGAATCGAAAGATATTAGCCCCTCAGAAACTCTAATGTACACACTCATCGACAAAAGTAATGGAATTCCTTTGTTATTGACTGCCGGGTAACCTGATGAACCTCGGAACCCATTCGTTGTCGGGAGACATTGCTTGCTTAGAAACGCGAAGGAAATCGAAATGCTAATCGACAAATACTAAAAGTAACCGAAATGCTTATCGACAAGAAATCGAAAAGATCAACTTCGATATTGTTCTCTGCTCAACAACTGACGGTAAACTGGTACTCGTGTACCCAACAATGAAAGGGGATTGAAAGACCAGCAAATCTGACCAGGGCAGTTGGCAGGAGTGGAGTCAGAGGGGGGGGACCGGGGGGCCAGGGCCCCCTGTCGGGGTAGCTGTGCCCCCCCCTTCGGGCAAACTCTAGCGCCATTCCTGCCAGTTGGAGAGGTTAATCTCCTCCGAATACCTCTGGCGACTAATTACCAAGTTGGTTGGTCCGTCCTCCTTTGGTCATTATCGTAACCCACGGGTGGGTCACGCCATTATTTCATTTCTTAAAGCGTTTGGGGATGAGTATTCACGGAAAGGGTGGTTGTAAATTGCGCTATCACATGCGCTGTCAGAGTATGCAAGAAAGATATTTCATGGTTAATGATAGTTCTAAGGAATTTTTGAGTTGTAATGCTATATTAGGGCTATAGATAAATCGTTTGTTTTTAATGATATCGAAAATTTATGTCTTTGAAATATCGACTTCTACAATTTACAACATATAGATGGTAGCCTAAGTACTGATGAAAAAGTATAAATAAATTGATGTTTTTCACTCTAGGCTGCATCTTTTTTCTTTGTACGCTTGAAAATATCATATTTTATTCTACGGAAATCAAGATCATACAGAGATAGACAAAAATAAATAAAGAAAGAAGTAAAAATAATCCCAGGGTGAATCGAATATAACTAAAAACAAAACAAGGAATCCATTCTAGTCCACTTTTTCAAGGGCTAAGAACTATTCGAAATGGATTCAAAATAATATTTAGGAAATTTTCTGTAAGAAGCTAGCATTACGCTAAACAAAGCTTCTCATAGCCCGAATTACCCAAACAAAAGACCAATGAGAATAGTTCACAAAAGCAAATAATCAAATGAAAAAGGAAATTACGCAAACACAAACATGAAAAGGCTAATAAGATGATTAAAAATATTAGCCATCAAGCTCTATTAATAAGCTTTCATAAATTAAAAATTAAGGAACTTATCCAATGATGAAAAATGCCAGAAGAGAAAAATCTTTATGCGACCACTAATCCTCGCTAACAAGAATAAGTTATTACATTAAACAATAGTCCCCTGGCGCCATCTATATTCGCAGAAGAGGCAGAGAAAAAACAAAACAGAAGAGGCAGAGACAGGAATTTCTTTTTTCTTGTAGGGGAAAGAAACCAATTCAGGCACGTTAAGGAAAAAAAGCCCTTAGTTTCCATCTAAGCATAAATGACTACGATTTTTTTTTCAGATTGTGTACTTCAGTAGGTTTTCTAATTTGAAGTATAAATTTTGCTTTCTTTTTTAAAATTTGTTCTATTTTTTTGTTGTTGATTGTTTCCATGCTCTATATTTTATTCTACAATGTTGAAAGAAATTTCTTGACCATATTATTAGTTCTTAAAAATTCATTTGCGTTTAAAATTATAGAATTTTATGAAGGGTTTTTTTTCCTCATTTACAACCCATTGTTGTTGATTGGTAACAAAAAGTTTTTTAGCCTTAAACCTTACTTAAAACAAAATAGGATTTTTAAGTATTTTTACCATTTTAATTAAGAAATGAATGTCAAAAACCATTCTTAAAGAAATTTTTTTATAAAATCGGCCATTTAAATCTAATGCCTGTTGTTGCCAATAGAAGACATACTGAAAATGTTTTTAAATAAATTTACAACATAGCCTGAGTGTTGATGATAAAGTAAAAATAAATTGATGTTTTTCACTGGAGGCTGAATCTTTTTTGCTTTGTTTGTACGCTTGAAAATACCAAATTTTGTTCTATAATGTTGAAAGAAATTTTTTGTCCATATTATTTGTTCTTAAAATTCATCACTGTTTAATATTATAGAGTTTTATCAAGGAGATTTTATTCACAATTAAAATCCAGTGTTGTTGATAGATTACAAAACTTTTTTTTAGCCGTAAACCCTACTTAAAACAAGACAGGATTTTAAAAATATTTTTCCAATTTTTTATTCAAGAAATGAAAAAAAGCATTTTAAAATGAATTTAAAAAAATCGGTCATTAAGGGTGAATTTAATTTTTGACATTTTAATTCCATAGCAAAAACTTGGGGAAATATTAGTCCTTTCGAGATTGACTGGTCATCTAAGTACATTCTAATCAATGCAATATTTAAAATAAAAATCAGTTTTGAAAGGGTTCCTTTGAAACGTTTGTCATAGAGTTAGAGAAAGTGTTTAGTTAAATAAACTTTCTCTCGCATTTTAAAGAAAGATTGATCAAATAAAGTAATTTCAATGTTTCCCACATTATTGTGAAAACAATTCTCGTACTTTGTCGACTCTAAATAGATGGCGCTGGATGACGAAATTGAATAAGCAGTGGGGTCAGCCAGAGCCGTCTAGACTGCTATGGGTCAACTCAATCGCAAAGCTTATTAGCGCAAAGCATGTTGTAATGTTACTCATGTTCGGTGTTTCACATTTGTTTCCTATTTCCAGTTGCGAAATCGTACAAAAAAAGCATGTTGTTTGAAACTGTTTATGTGAATGAACAAACTATCATCTGATTATCCCGGGTACACTCTTCGCTAAATTTTGCCTTCGTCAGTCTCAATAGTCTTGTTCAACATGCAGCGGCGTACCTACATAAAATGGCTCCCAGGACAAATTCCAAAACAACGCTCCCTTCCTCCTTCTTTTAAAATGTGATCCTCATTTTCATCTCTTAAACTTTATACCGGTGAGTGAAAAGATTAAAAGTCCAAATAAACTTAAAAAATAACATATAAAACATTTTTGAGTTTACAGGACATTTATTTACATATAAAATATTTTTACAAAATTTCGCTTCATTTTCGCAGAAAATTTGTACATTTTAAATTTAATCCTTTAAATATGGCTCATGTAAGAAATTCAAAGTTGTTTATAAGAAACTTTAGATGGATTAGAAAGATATATATAAGCACTTGACTTGTAATAGAAAAATAATATAAAATGTGTACAAATCTCTTAATCCTTATAAAAACAAACACGTCCGAATAATAATGAAAAAATTATTTATATTATTTTCTTTGCCCATAGACAGTATGACACATAGATTCATTACGGCAGGAACTGAATTTCTTTTCTTTATGTAATTGTTGTCGTTTCTGGAGTGTTCTTACACTACGTTTTAAATACATGATACGTTTTATTTTGCTTTTTACACTCGACTGTATTCGATTTTTAAGATTTTTATGCTTTTTACTTTTCTGTGTACTTATGTAAACAACTGCTATTTGGTGTTTTTATATGGGTCTGTGTTCAATTTTTGTACTCTGCAACTTATTTTTATCTCTCGTGGGCATTTTCTTTTCAAACACTATTGTGTTTTTTAGGATTTTGTTTTTGTGCTTGTGTATATTTAACTTTCTAATCCTTGCTTTTTCTTGAAATGGTTTTTTGATTTAATGTTTTAAATTAAGAAAATTTTTTATGTGTTTTTGATATCTATGTGACGGTATGCGACTTTTCAAATCCTAGTGTGTCTTTTCATGCTTCTGTAAATGCATATTTTCATTTTAAATCATTTATGCGTTTGCAAAATTTTTATGGTTTTGTGTTTTGAACTTTTATATTCTCTGTATTCAACCTTTTTTCTTATGCGTTTTTCAATACCTTCAAGCAGAGGTGGCCCGAGGGCCGGGCAAACCAGACAACTGCCCGTGGCGCCAAAATCCAAGGTGGCGCCAAAGCGGGAACGTGAAGGGATAAAAAAAGGTTTAATAGACATAAGAGCTCCGAAAAAACTGTAAATAATTTCCCTTTAGAATTGACGGCCCTTTATCTTGCTCTAAATAATATCATCAAGACATGTCCCACACAGCACGAAACTTCCTGGGGACGTACGAATTGCCTCCATCACCTCCTTAAACCCTCCCGGGAGAAAGGGGAGCTTTCATGCTCGTTGCTACGATGCGCTTTGCTGGAGACCCTGACAACGTGCTTAGTGGTATTTCTGATAGATGTGCTTAGCGGGAGGCTTTAAAGACAAGCTTCCGTAGGCGATACATCGATGGATATTTTAAAGATGACCTTCCCTAAAAGATGCGTTACTGGATGTTTTGCAGATGAGCTTACTTAGAAGATGTGTTAATGTGTATATTGAAGCAATAATATCGTGTAAAAGTAATAACATGCAAAATACATTTGAATCATTAATTGCAGAATGGGAACAAGTGACAAATGCTAATTTTACAAAAGACATAAAAAGTCATTTATTTTCGTTCTTGGCAAAGTCTAATTTTTTTCTAAAATATGAAGTTGTCTTCTAATACACATTATATATATATTTTCCGCTGATGTGAGAAAATATTTCACTAAACAAAACATTAAACTGCAATTTTTAAAAAAACACTTCATTCAATGAGCGTGAGTTGAGAAACATATTTTAAGAAGTGTATAAGATCAACCTGCGAGTAAGTGGAAATTTACTTTGGAGTTGATTTATTTATTGTACCTACTTAAGTTGGATAATCATAGTTTTTACATTATCTTAGTATTACGACAACAATAAAGTTAATCCCTTAAGTTTGATTTTCATGACAAAAATTGAAACATTGTAGCAAATCATAAAAAAACAATTTTTAAAACTTTGTTAAAGAATGGAAAAATGGGAACAGATAATTTGATACAATTGAAAGACATATATTAATTTTTTTTTATTTTGAGATTGTGTAAAAGTAATTTCTAAGCGATTATGTTTTTGAAAGATAATACGGGAAAAACCCAACATTTGGACTTTAATAAACTAATTGAGATTTTTCTCTTGTTCCTAACGAGTCAAATTTCATCAATGTTGGACGAAATATTAATGAATAAATAAAATTGTTTGAAGAACACATGCTCCCAGACAGAAAATCTGCTTTATATTTCTGCTAATAATAATGTTCGTGTTAGCGCTCTACAGGGTAGACTGGTGGACTTATATTTACGAAATTTGGCTCAAGCATACTTTGTTGGTTGTTAATGTGCAGCTTGGGGGCTATGTAATTGAAGGTTTTATTTGAATTTCAATTATATAAAAATTAAGCAAACTTTCGGCATTTTTCCATAATAACTTGCGAAGTATTTGCAAAATAAAATTAATTTTTACACCACCAAAAAATGCAAAATTACCTTTACGATCATATGAATTAAATTGTTATACAGTTTATTCATTTAAATTTAATAATTTTTTAAAAATAGTTTTATATATAACTAGTCGCCTTCGGCGACCAGCTTGTTCCCCCGAAATATGGTTTTAACTGAATCTTTTATAATTTTACATTCATGGCTGCTTTTACAATGTAATTTTAAACTTCCTATTCTGGAAATGAATGGCCTTATACCTGTTCTGTTCATTACCTACATAAATGACCTCAATGGAGTCTAATAACTGACCATGTCATGCAACATCTAATTGCACATTGCTGGCGCCATCTTCACTTTCTTATTTCTCTTGCAAAAAAAAAATCGATTTTAACTTTAAAATGGTGCAGCGCATTTATGTGGCCAGTTTATTTTAACTGAATTTAAACGTGCTTAAAAGAATGAAAACGTAGCAACCATAACCATTCAGCTTTTTGAATATGTTTCCTGATATACATAATATCTTAGAGAGCTTGATTTACAGATTCCATAAAGACTTTCATGAAATTGAATATGAAAGAAAATGTATTAAGATATTACTTCGCATTTCAACACTAAAAGACAAACACGCAATTAAATACTTGCTTAAACAATGAAAACGGTTTCAAATGCGCTGCAACAATGAAACGTTGTTGTAAATTATGCCAAAATATATTTTAAAAAGGCTATTAAAATTAGAGAAAAGATTGTCCGGCAACTTAATTGATATCATTGAGAAGGTAATTTTTTGCACTTTCAGATGGTGTAAAAATGATTTTTCTGCGGTAGAACTTTCGGCAGTTATTAAGGAAAAACTCAAAAATTCGATTAATATTTTTAAAATTAAAATTTTAAAAAAAGAGTCAAAAGGTACACATATTGCCACCCTCCAAAGTTACCCAGCAGTTTTCTTATCGCGGGACTGAGGGAGGGTAATCTGTGCATGGGGTGGCTGCTTGCCGGTGGGGTACGGGAAGCTTTTCTTGCCGTCCCAATTTCGGAGATGAGATTCCTGTGGTTTCTCTGAAGACGATCGGTGAGATTGTTATCTGTAACAAGAGTGCGTTTCCTTCTTTCTCTAGTCTATAGACTGTAAAATCTATTCATTTCTATTTCCGCAAGGGCTCTTTCTAGTTGGGCAAGTTGACGTAAATCCGATAATAGGCCGCAGGACATGCCTCGCTATCGTTCAAGTAATATTATTAGGTTGCGGGAAAACTTTTGAAATTAACCAAAGAAAAGAATATGAAATCCAAAAAATTATAATTCAATGGTCTACATTGGATCGACGCAAATTAATAAATACAAAGAAATTAAAGTTATAAAATTTCCATTGTTCTGACCAATCAGAATGCCTTATACAGAATCACTATCGCGGAAACCACAATTCAGCCCATGAGGCTCAAGGTGTCAATATTAATTTGGGGGGTGGGAAAAAGCTTTTTTTTTTTTTGCATTTTATTTTTCAGAGGCTTCGACTTCAGCTATTCTAAAAAGTTCAATCTAGAAAATAAAATGGTTATTGCTAGGATGGAATGTAAAATCCACGCAGGGGAAGACTGTGTAGATGATTTTCAGTGTTGCTAAGATTTAACTCTTGAAAAAATTAAATTTTGTGCAGGTCAGTGGATTTTGACCGATGAAAAAGAAACAAAAGTAGAGCCACAATTAAAAGCTTTTTTCATTGAAAATAATTCCTAACAAAGTCTATAATCAGTGGTGTAAAATACCTGGGTATTAATTTTTAATGGTAAATACTTACTTGGGTATTTATTTTTAATGGTAAATACTTACCTGGGATTTATTTTTCAATTCACTTTATTCATATAAAATAGATATAATGGTTTGAAAATAGATACCCAGACAAATAATATAATTTAATTTTAAATAATCAAAGAATTCAATCAATCAAAATTAAACTAATTAAGTTTTATAAAAACTAAAATATTTAATCAGAAAAATCAAATGCATTACTACATCATGCTTCTAACATAAAATACATGATTTATGAAATGAAAGAAATGTGTGTGCACCATTATCTCTAGATAACTGCATATAACTGAAGTATTTATTGCAGTAGGTTTTAAAAAAAAGTATTTAAATGAAATTCTAGGTTAGAAAATCTTGTGTAAAAACTACTGAATTTTTACTAATAATACTTAATAATATTACACTTAATATCATTAATAAAATTTAAATATTAATACTCCGATTTCGGAAATCAGTTTGATGAAAAATGTATTTATGTAATGGATTAAATACTAACTTAAAATTTATTTATTATTACTGTTGGATGCAAGCGTTGGCGGACGATAGCAGTTTATGCAGATTCAGCATTGCTGATTGGCGCTGTCGTTTCGCTCGCTTGCATTTAACTCTCTTCCTCTGCGAAACTTTGTTCAGTTCTAGTGTATGTGTAGTTGTCTGCGTGAGCGCCTGTGTGGTGCATCTTATTCATCTCATTCATGTTTTTAATAAAGAAAAGTTTATGAACTGGACTTCCATTTACTTTCCACGCCTTCAATTACTGTCATAAAATTGATAAAAAAATAATTCATTTAGATGTATAAAGCAATGTGAGTTTATTCTTTACAGAAATCTACAGTGGTTTGCACAATCTTGATGAAATTTGGTGTAAATGCTCTTCAAAACGAAATAAAAATTACTTTCTATAGCTTAAAATGTAAAATATATTTTTAATTTTTCCTTTAATTGGAAATGAATTGCTTTTGCAGAGTTTTTCGTCAAAAACTTTCGAGAGACTGCAGAATAATATTGCTTGCTACCTAAAATTGATTGCTACAGAAAACTCAGCTGATTACTTAGTAACCGAGGATGGAATTCAGACTTCCTTAAAATGTCTGCAATTCTATCCTCTTTCAAAGGATATTACTATTTTGTATTATTTGCTACCTACTCTAGGGCACGGACTCCAGAGATAAAAAAAATCCCCGGTTTTGAGAGGGTGGACGTAATACAATCTATTGATGGACTGCCCGGTACACTCTAGCCGATTTCTGTCGTTCAGCAATAAAATATAACAATAGCAACACACGTGACCCCTCTGTGGCTCCACAGGGGGCATATGGGAATGCCTTGGAAAAACATTTAAGCTCGTAGCTGCATTGTACATTTCCGACTGCCTTTATGACCTCGGGAGTGCTACTGAAACTGACTCCTTTGAGCGATCAAGTAACACTATCTTTCTTCTCTCCTGGGGCAGGGAACTTTTAGTCTGTCATCAAGAAACCCCCACGACTTAACATCTGTACCAATTTTCAAAACTATATGATAACTTTTTCTTTTTTTCATCTCTGTTATGGGACTATTATATAATTTGACTGTATTATTATAGACAATAGGAATGAAGTTTGTTTATAGAAAATTACGTCTGAAATATTTAACAAATTTCATTGCTGATTTTTTTCTGATTAAAATAACGACACATTTAATTGCTGGCCCTTTTCAAGAGAGTAGGTTTCAGTATCGTGCATAAAAAAAAAATCAAAAGTAATATTTAAAATTATTTTTAAACAAAATGGTAAAAAATTACGAGAATTTTTTTATTAAATCTAAATCTTCTTTCGTTATAGGATAGGTAATTTATAAATTATGAAACTAAATAGATTTTTAAAAATTATATGGAACGTAAAACGGAACGCTGAAGTGGCCATGATTGCTATCTGAAGCTTAACTTGCGATGGAATACACATTTGTGGTTAATTTATCAATTATGAAAAACCATTTTGAGCTTTAAAGGACAAAGACAGTCGTCTGAATGAAAAATAATTATTTTCAAAATATCATAATGAATGTAATGTTATCGTTTTCTTTATTTAAAAATGCTTCAGAATATTAATGACAGCAAACACTCTAATTCAGTTTCTTAGAGCTATATAGTTTTCCTTCATATAATTTTATAGATAACAAAGCAATGCAGAAAATCTCGAAATAGTATTTGATTCTACAAATAAATGTTTTCAAAATAATGTAATATCGTAATTGAAATTAATATAATATGTATTTGTAAAATAAAAATGTCATCCAATTTTCCATGTAGTGGAATTGAGTAAAATTTTCTTC
>BGPR01005091.1:15939-36295 GCA_013235015.1 Araneus ventricosus
TCCAGATCGCAATTCGTTTCGTAATTCCGCTTTCAGGCACGTCACAAACTCGCCACGTTCAACTACTTCTCTCGGCACTTCCAACAAACTGTTCGGGGAAATAGCGCTGATGGTGGCAGAATATCGCGTGCGATATCGGCTCATCAGCCGAATGAATATGCAACATATTACAAACTCCGAGCTGCTTTTTTGTGGTCAGGTGTAGCAACTGGCACTTAAACGTATCGTTACTGTCGTTTCTCTCCTCTAAATCTGAAGATGTGATATTTAAGTCTTTCAGGTCTCATTAAGAATTTTTAAGAATGCGCTTGTTTGGATGAGCAATAAACTATCCTTTGCGCTACTCTTACTATAACAGTGAGTTGAGGTTTACTAAAAATTATAATTTAAAATACTTTTTGAACAATTTCCACTACTCTTAATGCTTCAACACCAATCCTGAATTTGAAATTCAACATAAATTTAGTATACTACTATGATACTTGAGATTTGTGGTAAGAAGGAAGTTGAAAGTCTGATGCATTTATAAGCACGTATTATGTCATTAACTGGTGGTGTAGCCGCTCGTTGCCTTCTCAATAATGTCAATTTGTATTGTCATTGACTTTAGAAAAAACTATATTAATGATTGCTTCAAGATTCTGAATCGTGTAGTTGAAGAATATCTTGCAAATTATACAGAATTTATCTTCGATTAAAATGAGCAGACATCGAATAGCTGCGTCTCTGTGGGCATAAGTTGTAATTTGCTTTTAATATGTTTATTCTTTCGGGGTAATTTTAAATTCCAAAGTAATTCTAAAGAATATTCTCTTCAATGATGATTTTAAAATCATTCATGAAAGGTTGGGTTTCACAAACATTGCGCTGAAGTTATCATCAAATCCCTAATTTACCCTTGATTACCTCCAAAATGTCGAATTATCTACCAAAAAATTGCTTAATCTCCTCATTCCACCGAGATAGGTGCACAAATATTCATGAATATCTTTATCGAAGGAAAAAACCAGCACCGAAACACGCGCTCCGCATTATCACAATCTAACAACAGACGAGTAATTGGTAGACAACTAATCCCGACAATGAACTTAATTAGAATAAAATTACTTCTCAGATGCGGAATTACACTTGATGGGTCCAGAGTCATACATAAATGAGGCGCCATTATCGAACCCAACAGTGGAAATGTAATAACGGTTAGTTCTGATCGAGGGAACGATAGCAATTAAAAACGGTGGAGCTGCATCGATTAAGTGGTAGGGAATATTATGTTTCGTTGCAGCCCATTGCTTTGACAGAGGAACTCATTTAATGACAGAATCAATAATTAGTAGAGAGCACTTATGAGTTTAAGTCTGATTTGGAGATAAGGAGAGATGAATTAATGGGAACAACACAGCTTTATTACCAACACGTAATTCCCGATTTATAATTGGCTTTACTGGCTATATAATGTAATAGAATAAAAAAGGATTAGAAAATCTCGGAAGTGTGTAAATAAGCAGGGAAGTTTAGGAATAAACCAGAATTTTCCGGAATTAAATTGAAGTTCTCGGAATGAAACTGGAATTCTAAAACTATAAATAGTATAAAATTATTAGAAACACTAGGTAAAAGCAAGAGATTTATTGATTGAGAACTTCAAACAGAGATAATTTTCACTTTACCCTTGAAACTCTTTGTAAATATCATAAAAGGAATTTTTTTAGTTAAATTCGACAGCAGTGCTCTTCAGCCATATATACTGGAGCGTAACTCACTCTTGCAACAACAACGGAGCCTCAAGGCACAAGGCGGTTATAATTAAACTTCATGTTTTCAGAGCGTCAATTCGTTTATATGGGCTATACACCAGATGTACTAAAAGTATCACCGAAAAAATGTCCGTTAGAGAACGCTGTGCAGCACAACACGAGGAATTCAACATAGGAATGACGGAATAAAATTAATTTCAACATATGGTGGCTAATTATCGATTAATATGTCATCAATTTTTATTAATGTATAGTTTTATGCCATGATGGACATCACTATACTCCACAACTTTTGTTTCTTTCATACCTCTCTAATGCTCATTTTAAACCATGATGAATCAAGATACAGAGTTTTAGCCGATTCCTTGTTCAACAGTGAATTTTCTGTTTGAAGAGCCATTAAGTTTTTGTGGACGCTAAAGATAAACATCATTTAACTATTTTTAAAAGCCTACAGTCTTTGAAAGCCAGATACGAAAACTGTACACACCATCTTTTAGTTACTGTCCCGTATTCGAAGCAACAAATCTGTCAGTGCGATTTACTATCCCGTATTTGAAGCGAAAAATCTGACAGTGCGATTTACTGCCCCGTATTCGAAGCGACAAATCTGTCAGTGCGATTATTTTACAAATTGCTCTTTAGAATTTTAGCTTACAATTTCCTTTTGTGTGAAAGTCGCATCTTCACATCCCGCTTCATCGCACGCTTTGATGGAAAATAACATAAATTCCATGGTCAGTGTGGTAATTAGGCCCCTTCTACCCTTATCATTTTACTCGTTTTTGCATGACTATCTCCCTTAAAACTAAGCCAAACTTCCGAAATAACCTTTCCGCGTCTTTAACACTTTCAAGACTGGTTTTTTTAAAAATCGTACTGATTCGAATTTATTTTGATGGCAGGTCAGTCTTGAAAGGGCTAAGTAACCGCAAAAGACATACCCTCGCACTGCCTAGGAATCCAGCGTCAATTGAATGATGGTCAATTGAATGAATCGGAAACTGAGGGTTAATAACCTGGTCCTAATAGCCATCGCCATCCAAGTCTCAACCCTTCCCGTGTGAGGCAAGTTCTATGATAGGAGTGGGGATAACTCAACTCTGCACTATTACTATATATCTCTGGAAAGGGAGAACCATTTACTTATCCGGAGGCTTTTTATCCACGTACTCACGGTGGAGTCAAAGAGTTAAGTAAATACCATTATAATGCCATAAACCACTCAAGTCGTCACTGCTGGTCTAATGTATGAATGCACCCAGATAGCACGTAAGTTTGCAGCAAGTTTGATTTTGACTTGATATTAGCTTGTCATAGCAAATTTTACGCGTCAAATTTGAAGCGAACTTGTAGCAAATTCGCCGTGACAACTAGCGCCAACTTCCTAGCATTGCAAATTCACTGTGACAAATAGCGCCACCTCCTTAGCGATGCAAATTTCCAAAACAAGCTTGATGCAAAGATAGTACAAAGAGATAATTATCTTTGTCTCTGTTTTAAAAAAAACATCCGAATTTTTAATAGCATCTCCTAGACCATCCTTCTCTTCATTAATTCAAGAAACCAATGACAATTTGTTAAAAAAACTAACATTTTATAAAAAAAAAAATTTGAAACATTTTCCATCTTTTTACTAAACATAGCACTCGCACTTTAAAGAAAACTATATCGCCTTTTTCTTAATGTTGAAATTTTAACATTTATAAACAAAATTAAACCGAAAAAACAGTCAATGTTTGTTGAAATATAATAACTTATACATTTTGTCCCATTTTAAAGTAATTACTTTTGAACTCTAATTTCATAATTTATTCTACTAGCAAAACATAGTTATTAGCGAAAATCGCTCTCTCATTGACTTCAAATCATATTCTCAACTCAAAAAATTAATGAAATCAAGAAAATAGTTTAAAATAAATCGTATACGAATCGAACGATGTATTAGCGAAATCTATCTTCTCCTCTCGTAGCCGAGTGGTATAGACGTCAGGCTACCAACCGGTAGGTCGCGAGTTCTGTCCCGGTTTGTGTTCGTACTCTGTTTTCGCTGTATTTTGCAATGAGTTTGCAGTGCAAGTCTGCTGAAAGTTTGTCCCATGGTGACTTCGAAACTTGCGTTAACTTGCTGCAAACTTGTTTCACACTTGCATTCTTGTCGTGACAAATTTTGCTGTAAGCTTGCAGATTTGCAGTGCAAGTCTGCTGCAAATTTGCTGCAAACTAAAATTGCAATCTGGGCAAGGTATAAAATACTCAGTTTCACTTACAATGAACTGTTATGGTCCTGGTGTCTTCTATGAGGCTATCTGGCAGGGAAGGGTTCTTAGCCGTGCACGTGAATTTCTTCCCGTGATCCTCTGCGTTGGGGACGAAAGACAGAGTGCTGAGGGTGAGGTTGCCGTTGTCTGAGATGACCTCGTTGCCCGTCTGGATCTTCTGAGAGCCCTTCCACCACGTCATCACGGCCCGGGGCCGAGAGCCCGTAGATTCGCATTCCAAGGTCACCTTGCGGCCGGCGGAGAGGTGGTGCGGAGGAGAGATAATCCGGACATCGAGGGGCCGGACTGGAAGAGAAATAAAACAGTTAAATATCGTATTCTACAAATTTCAAAATTTTTAATACCAAACAAATGATGAGAAACATCCTATTTTTGATACATTATATCATTTTATTTTATATGACATTATACTTCAAGTGCGTGTATCCTGGGGTTTTCGCTTTTCTGAACCTATTGGTAACCTTTGTCATCCTAAGGTGGATACATCACTTCTAGATATATTATTTCTTAGAATTCTAGAAGGGTTGAATTCTTAGCATTTCTACACGGCAACCTTGTTTACCTTAACACATTTTATAGCAAGTAGTGAATGGTTGATTTCTGCAGGTCAGAATCTTGGATATTCATTTCATTGAATCTAATTAGTAAATTTTTATATACGGTTACTTGGGACAATTTACAACCCTGGTATTTTCCGAGTATGTTGGTATGCAAGTATCAACGGAATAATGTGTTCGCAAAGATCGGCCTCGTCTTAAAAATATCGATAAACAGAAATAAAAAATGATACATATAATTTTTTTAGCATTTGTTTTACTAAAACACCTCCCTTACTGTTCCGTTAACCTTCCAGCGGACGCGCGCGCGCTTGCGCAAATTTTACGACATATCGTGTATCGTATCACATATATGTAACAATCTTACTTAATTTTACTTTATAAATTCTAATATTATATATTTTAAAACCTTAGCACTATATTAAGGTATTCCAAAATCGCTTTTCTTAAACTCTAGTTTCGCTTTATTTCCCGCGCTGGAGGTATATTAAATCTCGAGTTTTGGCCTATTTATTACTAAAATAATATTCTTCTACTTTCACGCGCCTACACAAATCGCGAAATCAGCGACTTATTGCCGCCATGCTTTTCCCTATAACACTTACGTAATTTTATAAAAATAGCTATTATTCCCTTCACTTTGATCACGTGTCTGTATGTTAAATCCATACCTGAGGAAATGCAGGGATTTTCTGTTCGCTTTTGACATGAAACTTTCATACGATGTGTACGTATATTCCGCCACTCTCCCATAATAAAAGAAAATTAGAATATAACTCGGCTTTTTACTAACTACAACCACGAATACCTTTCATATATATGTCGCGTTGTTTTACAGAACTAACTGCAACTTTTATTTATGTTATCTGTATTTATTAGCCTAATAGTAAACAAACATTTTACGAATAAAATTGCACTTATATTTATAAAAGAGCGATATAAATATGTAATACGATGCACAATGCAGGCATCTCTTGCAAACGCGCGACCGCTGGAATGCTAAGGAAACCACGATCCAAATTAAAATAAAAATTCTTCCAAGCCGTATAAATATACCACTAATGGAAAATAGAAACTAAAATGAGCAAAATAATGCTTAATAAGAAGATCTATGTATATTTTATCTTATGGCAATAATTTTTGAATATCAAAATGGTAACAGATTTTATTTTATTATTTAAAGCTTCAAATTGAAAAGCATGGTGAATCTCACAACATAAAGGATTAAAAACACAAAATTAGAAGCAAGAAACACGCATTAGAAGTAAGAGATTGGATTACCACTTCAATGGAAAATAGAAACGAAAGGGAGCAAAATAACGCTGAGTAAGAAGATTTATGTATAATTTATCCTATGGCAATAGTTTTTGGATATCAAAATGGTAAAAGATTTTATTTTATTATTTAAGGCTTCTAATTGAAAAGCATGGTGAATATCACAACATAAAGGATTAAAAACACAAAATTAGAAGCAAGAAACACGCATTAGAAGTAAGAGATTGGATTACCACTTCAATGGAAAATAGAAACGAAAGGGAGCAAAGTAACGCTGAGTAAGAAGATTTATGTATAATTTATCCTATGGCAATAGTTTTTGGATATCAAAATGGTAAAAGATTTTATTTTATTATTTAAGGCTTCAAATTGAAAAGCATGGTGAATCTCACAACATAAAGGATTAAAAACACAAAATTAGTAGTAAGAAACACGCATTAGAAGCAAGAGATAGGATTACGTCATTGAACATGCAATTAATTTACCATATATGCAAATCGCGTCTTTTAGCTGTGCGTTTGTGCTCTGAAACAAAAGCAATGTTTCCTTTTTTCCTTCTAATAATGTTAAATTCCAAATAATTTGAAAATAACGAAACATGTTATTCAATATCAACAAAAAGTAGGAAGTTTCCCATTTTTATCTCCGCAATTTTAAATTTTCACGGAAATTTTAAGACTAATTTTTATAACTTTATTTCTTTACTGCAGTCACATCATAAAGAGTTGTAGTATTTGTGCTATACTCATATAACTAAACAGTTTAACACGTCAGACACGCGTCTCAAATTCGAACTATCTATCTAATTTGATGACTCCTAATCTGATATCTCTTAGCTACACTAGAGGAGGGTCACATGATTAGATAGTTGGTATGACTCGTATTTGATCACCGTATGAATTGCATTTGATTCGCGTTTCGACTAACGTGTTAAGTATTTATAGGAGATATGGCTTGTCGTTGACTATTCTCTGCAAAACAATAAAACTTGTTATGCTCAATAAGTAAACACGCGGGAATATTCTCTTCCATGGCGATGCAATGCTTAGAAACACGATGCAGGAATGCACTCTGTGACATATGCCCTCCTCCGACAGATGACATAGATTTAAGACTAGATGTGTGCGTTCCCAGGCGCTGGTCACTTTGAGATTCATCTGAACAATGGATACTGCCCTTACCTTTCACGCGGACGGTTTCTTCAAACATCTGGAAGCCTCACCCCTCTATTGACGGGCTACTGTCTTTAATTATAGAACTTTGGTGCGTGGTGCAGAACTTTCAGATATCTATTGCACGGAATTACGCAACATTCCTGAACAGGTGTCTTTTGTGCAGACAAGCGTGTTCCCGTAAGAACGAAAAGGGGTTTTCTTCTCTGTTGCAATATAAGGTCGGGACTGAGCAACTAAAGAGATGACATCCCGACAGCGAAACTGGTGGTTGTATACCACTGAGGTCCGAATTGGACAATTTAGAGAAGCTCGCTGATTTCTTGTACCAGTGAATGGACACCCCGCCTTGGAGCTTACTTTATTATGTTATTATTAACCTAGAATTTTGATATTTGTTTATAACTTTCTATATTTACTCCAGAAGTATTATCAATAAATTATGTTAAATTTAACTTAGCTGTAAATGTTCTTTTAAGCTTAACTGCAAGACGTTATAACTCTACATTTCTCAGAAAATATTTGTATTCCTAGCATTTTTGCCTTTTTTACCATGATTTTACAAAAACTTGATAATTGATTAGATATTTAATACTTATTACATATTTATTTGCACACAAATATGAAAAAACATGAAATTTATGACAGAAATCTTAATTATAATATAGCACAGTATAAGTTTAAATTACTTAAATTTTTGACAAGTAAAATGGATAAATTTGAATTTGGAAATTATCATGAATCCTAAGAAAGTGTCTTATTAATTTCGACTAAATTGATTTTCAGATATCAAAAATTCTAAGTAAATATGAAATCTCAATATCGAATGTGTTTTTCCAATCTTCTTGAAACATCACTTATTAAAAAATCCTTAAGACCAAGTGAGTATTTACTAAGAATGCATACCATTCCAATAATAAGTAATCGTTGGAAAACAAAACCATCTATTCCAAAATGCCGTCTACGTCTCTAAACACATCTAAATAATTTTTTTATTAAAACTATCTTACTTTTAGATGTCAAAAATTCCAAATAAACATGAAATTTTAATCATGAATATATATTTCTAATCCCTTTGAAGAATTTCTTATCAATACATCTGACGACTTTTGTGTGCATTCGTGGAAAACACACAGCATTCCAAGAATAAGCAGTCGCTGAAGAAGAAACACATAGATTCATAATACCTTCTAAACTTCTCAACGCATCTGAAACTGAAATTGCCTTTGTTGCATGGACGAATAATTTAATAGTAGGAATCACTGAACTTTGCACTTGAATGCATAATAATGCTAAATTATCACGAATACAATATAAGCAACTGAACAATTTGTTTGGAATGAATTGATTTTCAGATTTCAAAAATTCGAAATAAACATGAAATTGCAATCACGAATTCGTATTTCTAGTTCCTTTGAAGAATTTCTTACTAATACAGCTGAAAACAGAAGTGTGTATCTATGGAAAATACATAGCATTTCAAGAATAATTCCTAACAAAAATATCTATTTCAAAATATCTTCTAAGCCTCTGTAAGGTATTAATTAATTTCTATTAAAACTAATTGATTTACAGAAGTCAATAACTTTAAGTGAACATGAAATCTAATTCCCTTGAAGCATTTCTTATTGATATATCTAAAGACCTATGTGTGTATTTATGGAAAATACATGGAATTCTAAGAATATGTAATCGCCGAGGAACAAAAACATCCATTCCAAAATACCTTCTAAGCCTCTAACGCATCTGAAACTGAAACTCCCTTCGATGCATGGACGAATAATTTAATAGTAGGAATCACTGAACTTTGCACTTGAATGCATAATAATGCTAAATTATCACGAATACAATATAAGCAACTGAACAATTTGTTTGGAATAAATTGATTTTCAGATTTCAAAAGTTCGAAATAAACATGAAATCGCAATCACAAATGAATATTTCTAGTCCCTTTGAAGAATTTCTTATTAATACAGCTGAAAACAGAAGTGTGTATCTATGGAAAATACATAACATTTCAAGAATAATTCCTAACAAAAATATCTATTTCAAAATATCTTCTAAGCCTCTGTAAGGCATTAATTAATTTCTATTAAAACTAATTGATTTACAGAAGTCAATAACTTTAAGTAAACATGAAATCTAATTCCTTTGAAGAATTTCTTATTGATATAACTGAAGACCTAAGTGTGTATTTATGGAAAATACATAGAATTCTAAGAATATGTAATCGCTGATAAACAAAAACATCCATTCCAAAATACCTTCTAAGCCTCTAACGCATCTGAAACTGAAACTTCCTTCGATGCATGGACGAATAATTTAATGCTAGCAATCATGAAAGTTTGCACTTGAGTAAAGTAATCTATTCCACTTGAGAAGATTCCCAAAATACCTCTTTCCAGAAAATCGCCAAGGCTTAAGAAATCATCAGTGACATTACCTGGGAGCACAGTTTTTTCAGCCCTTTGGCGCTTTCCTTCCCTGGCCATTAAATGCGGCTTAATCCGAAATTGTCACATTTCCGGAATTTGTTTTTGGAACGGTTATATGAATTAAACTTCAGTTGTTTCAGAAAGTGCTTTGATATTTTTCTAAGAAATTGAGGAATACTTTCGTTTTTAAATTTTAGTTTGTTCGTAAGAATGAAATCTGCTAAAAAGAAGTCTTTTAATATATCATGGATGAAAATGTTTGTTTATTGTAGATTTAATCGTTGCAGAACAAGCTTGCAATTGTAATCTCTTTTCCAATAATGTTTTCTTTTGATTGTTACACGTGACCGGTTGCATATTTACAAACCCTACCCTGATACACCAAAGGCAGGAAATGGGACAATAGTATTGGTTCGCTTCGCCAAATGTGAAGTCATTCATTGCTCTCGCGCTTAGCGTACGGAAATCATAACAAAACAAGAGCAGTCCTCTTTTCAAAATGATATATTTACTGAATGACTTCGGATACAAATTTTAGCAGTATCCTAAGATATATCTTCGCCTCGCAATTTTTGTTTGCTTTCTAACGAAACAAAACTTACCAGTAAACAAATCTTTCTTCTGATGGACATGATTTTCTGCCGTTCCATTTGGTATTTCTACGAATTAGTATTTGTCGAATAAACTCTCCACAGTAATATTCAAGCGAATTTGCTCAGCCAAATCCAAGTTATTTGTGAGTAAAAATGAAAAAGAATAATCGTTCGACTAAATAAAATTGCGACTTAGGTTCGTATCGTAGATCGAAATTCGCGAAGTCCAAGCAACGGAAACCTAAACTAATTCAAAGATCACATTCAATAACTTGTTTTTTTTATGATTTCTATGCGCTAAGTGCGAGAGCAAAGAATGACGTCACCGACTTTCGGCGAAGCGAGCCAATGATATTGTTCGATTTCCTGCCTTTGTTGTATCAGGGTAGGGTTTGTAAATATGCTGACCGGCTGGGAAGAAAGGAGTTTATTGGTCTAGATAAATAAATTTTAGGACTCTAATTGTTTCTATGAAAGAGTTTTCTGGTTTGTTTATTTTGTATTCACAGACCGTTTTCCGGTAACCCTAGAATTCAAGCAATCGCCAAATCCATGTGGAAACTGTATACGTTCAATAAGTGTTAGTTTTTAATTGAAATTTTGTTAATAGAGAAATAGAGTTATTTTTCTTTCTGTTCTTTAATACTACGTTTACGGGACGCGTCATTTTTACGCATTACAGATTTTTCAAGGAAAAATACAGATCAAGTTTATATTTTACTTTTATCACTTTTGCTGACTTTAATCCATTTGATGAGACGAATATTTTCTTCAAATTCGTTCTCGCATATGTCTTCAAGGGGTCTATTCTGGTACCCCCGGTTGGGTTGGTACCCGTCACTTTTTCCGCCCCTTCCCAACGGGAAAAGCCACCCCCCCCCCCCCAACCGGGGGGTACCAGAATAGACCCGCAAATCTCCAAGCTTTCTATGTCGTATGGACGTGTTTTCGGTTTTGTTTACTTACATTAAAAACCTTGACTTTCTTGCATTACTTTTGGAATTCCGCTTTGAAGATTCCAGAATTTAGTTCCATTAGCTCGGTTGCTGTTCCGCACGTTAACAACGGAACCCAACCCAATCGGGGGTACCAGAATAGACCCCTTAGCATTACACCGGAAGTAGGTTGTTAATGTTTTTAATAAATGATAGACAAAACAGAAAACTTGTTCAAATCTAACACTACGGTTACGCGTCAATTTGATTCTTTGTAAAATTAGATGCTTCAAAATTTAAAATATTCAGTTGTTATCACGAGTTTATTTTTTTTATTATACGCATTTACCCCAAAATTAAACGCCATTCATTTATACGGACGAGTTTTCTGGTTTGTTTATTTTGGATTGCAGACCGTTTTCCGGTAACCCTTCGATTTAAGCAATCGCCAAATCCATTTGGAAACTGTATCATGCGCCAAGTTCAAATCAGTTCTTTCTTTAGTATAAAGAGCGTTGAATTCCGTGTCATTTAAGTTTGTGAAATACTTTTTAAAAAAATCAGTTAAGAAAAGCTCTTAAAGAATTTAAATTTTAAATAGAACTATTGGAATTAGCTAAATCGTTTGGTTAAAAATTTAACCGTCAGTGATTATCTAAATCGTATGGTTAAAAATTCAACCTCCAAACAAACACTGGAAGTCGACAGAAAGAGCGATAAAGAATAATTATGGGAATCTTTCAGCAAGATTAGGCTCTTATTTTAAGTAAACATTGAGTACTACAACAACAGCAGCATTAAATTTAATACTAAACATTCCCAGTCATAACTTGACTTGAAAAGTACTCAATCTAATGTGACACAGAAAATTGGAGAGCTGCTGATCGATCCCTTGCTTCAAAATCACAACGTCTAACACAATAGCCCTTATATATCTTCAGAACGGGAGGTTAATAATAATTAACCACTTAAGGATCGATTTTTTTTCTTTGCTATCTAATAAGATGACCCCTCCCGTTTCGGAAAGGCGCTGTCGTTTTCATTAATCTAAGAAGGCATAGAATACTTGAGATGCTTGTGGATTCTACGTAATTTTTGCGTCAAATTATTAAACTAATTAATGATTAAATTTTATGTAGTTTAAAAGCCTGACAATGCGATAACTTGATGCACGTCAATATGATGGGCGCGAAACTTAAGGAGTTAAACTACACTGTGGTTTGTTATCCTTGAGAATAATATTACAAACATTTTTAATGATTGCGCTTATCTACATCTACTTCGTATCCTTTCGTCTGCCATCAAAATTTGAAAATATTTAAACAGGTAAATATTTTTTATGCTAAAGAACATGGATTCTCCAATGCGGACATTATTCTGGAAACAATTCATCAACGAAAGCAGTAAAAGTCGTTCTAAACCTACAGAAGTATATTCAATACTCATCAGTTTTAAGGCCAAACCATTTTAGAGGATTAGTAATGAAAGATGATTGAAATGGAAGACTATTTTTATCCTTACATTTTCATTTCCCATCTTGATGAGCAACATTACGTCATTAGCATTATATAATATGAATATACAGTCTATTATCTCCTTTCTGGTGTTATAATATAACTGTTAACATTAAAAAAGGTCAAATATGATACAAACCCTTATCACATTTTAAAGAAAGCTCTGAATTCAAAATGCAATAAATTATCAAATATTCACAGAGTTAAAATTTGTAAGAATTTAAATTTGTCTTGAAAATGAAGGAACATAATATAAGAAATGAGCATATGAAAAAAAAATACATTGAAATGCAGGAACATAATATAGGAAATGAGCATATGAAAGAAAATACATTGAAATGCAGGAACATAATATAAGAAATGAGCATATGTAAGAAAATACATTTAAATGCAGGAACATAATATAAGAAATGAGCATATGAAAGAAAATACATTCAAATGCAGCAGCTGAAAGTCAGAAAGTAACTTTTTTGCATAAAAAAAGGGAAGCTTCCTGCTGCTTTCGAAAGGATAATTTTACAGTTTTGTCTTGCTAATTCTGAACGCTTCACTAACTTTCATTCATGTACTTCTTCCCAGTGAATAATAAATATTTTTCCAGAAAAAATTAGCAAAAAAGAAATTTGAGCAAAATTTAATCATTCATACGAATATTTAGTCCCATATACTATAAATAAACACTTGGCTAATTATTGGTTTTAGAAATTCCACAGAATTGTAGAAATATATGCTTATAAATACACAGATTAATTATAATATGTTAATGCTCTAAAGTAAATAGATGTGACTTCACTGATCTGTTAATTTTTATTACGTTTTAGCAAATTGTTTAGAAACATATCCAGAATCGCCGTTACACAAGTTAAATTCAATTTAGAACTTTAAATTAACCATTTGGTGTTTGAATAATTTAAGCAAGCTTTAAATACATGGGTTTAAGTGCAAAATTAGAGCATTTCATAATGAACTACGAGTAGGTGATTCCATTATCTCGGATTTGAGTACTGCAATTGCTTAGATAAATTGTGCGTTTCTAAACGAGTATATCTTTGTTTCACAGATTTTCACCTCTCTCATTATTGGGTAATGAATAACAGAAAACAAAGATAGGAATATTCTCAAAAGAACTTGCCATAGGATTGATCATATAATTTACGAGGGTGTTTCAAAATAATAAATATAAGAAAAAAAACATTTTTATAAAACGCTTTTACCAATGCATTAAAAAAGAAAATAATTTCTCCTCAAAAATCTGTAGGTCAAAATTAAAATCAGAAATGCGTGAGGCGCTGAAAACAATAGGAGAAGTATATCAAACCACACAAAGATTATCATAAGGAACGAAATGTTATTAAACATTCATCATATAATATATATATTATAAACGTGATTACAATTCTAATTTACTTACAGCTTTTCTACCTGCGCCTCACGCTTTTACAATTTTTGTTCTGACCTCCAGATTTTTGTTCTTAATGCATTGGTAGAACGTTTTTTAAAGTACTTTTTATATTTATCATTTTTATTGGAACATTTAAATTGCTGTGTAAAGTATTTTAGTTCTCAAAATGTCTCTATAGATGGCGCCCCTGAAACCTACCGAGTGCAAAAATAATTTTGCGATTTTTTTTAAATCGATAATTTAGAGCTCTAAAATTTTTAAAATATTGCATTGTCATCAAGACCCAATAAATATACAAAATTTCAGAACTCTAGTGCATTAAGAAGTGAGTGAAAAATCGATCACAAAATTCCAAATTTACATACATACAAACATGAAACATTTCGAACTTAGAAAAAGCGTTTAATTAATGAAAAGTAAAAGAGGTCTGAAGGGTGCACAAATTGCTCATGCGAAATACATTTCCTGTCTGGAAAGTCGAGACATTCACGGCATTCGACCGTCGCCTGTAAAGGAGCTATTTGTGCTGTAGCGGGTCGTATTTTCAGTGAAGGATAAAGGCATTGACAGGAACGTGGTCAGCGATTGAAGTAAGAAATGTGATAAGGTTTTTGCGTCTAAGCAAAGTTTCCCCATCTGAAATTCGTCTCTAACTTGTGATGCGTACTTCCCAAGTGTATTGTCATGAAAACAGTTGAGGTTTTGTGGAAGGAATTATATTAAGGCAGAAGAGACGTGTTGCTATAAAGCACATCCACCAGAAGATCATTGGAACACCACCCTACAGTCCGAACCTCTCGCCAAGTGTCTTCAGACCATTGAAGAAGTGCCTGTAAAGTCGGCATTTCAGAACCAAAGCTGAAGCAGCAAGATTTCATGATGTGGTTCAATAATCCGTACCCTCATTCCTTCTATGTTGGTTTCGATAAAGATGGAATAAATGCTTCGACAACCATGATGACTATTTGGAGAAGTAACATAAACGAGTGACTTATTATGGTGTGAACCTCTTTGAATTCGTGAATAAAGGTTTTCTCTCTTTTAGAGGCCTTATTATCTTACCCGTTGAACCGCCATTGTACATACTTTATGAAATCAATATGATCATTTCTAAACCAACAAAAACATTCAAGCAAGTCTTTTAACAAATTTATTTCTACAAGATACTGATGAATCTCATTTATCTGACACTAAATTATCCGAAATTCCGTTCTAACAGACATTACTTATGAATTAGTTGCAAATACAGATCGAAAACTAATATTTTCATTTACTCGAAATCAAAAATCCCGTTCATGTCGGATATCCGAGATTAATATAGTTACAATTTAATGAGCAAATTACCTACAAGTCTACCTTCAACCCATGAATAAAAGAAAATTCATATAAGATTATATCTTCAATTTGATTTCGTGAAACTGACTTTGAGCTCAGAATTGTAAAATGCATTTTGGGGACAGCCTAACTATTCCGAGCCATCACCAAATGAGAACGTCGAAACATTTGTGGATACTACCTTCATCTGATTTCCATTTGCAAACCAGTATTGGAACATTTGGTTCACGAGTGATTTGAAGTTAATTGGCAGCACCCACTGGAGACACAGCATTTGGATCAATTTCAGATATTGCATCGCTCCAGGCACTAAGCTCAGACTACAGCAAATGAAACATCGTTACTCGAACAAATTGTATGTTAATTTTAAAATTTTGCAAAGGTTTCGGTGTTTTTCTGTTCGTTAAAATTATTATTAACCTTTGCAAAAATCTTTGCACGAAATTAATTGTTATATATAATCGTCATGACCATCCTTTCGAAGTTAAAAAAAACATTGAAATTCAGTGTTTCAGCTATCTATAATCTTGAGAATGGTGCTGTGAAGACTACGGAATTATTTTAACCCGGAGACTGACTATTCAGTCTATAAACATGCTGCATCTTTTGCATCAAACCATATGGACCCGAATACTGGATTAAGTCCATAAAGATGTCACATATTTAAATCGATGGATAGTCTTTCCAAAGCCATTTGAAGTTGATAAAGTTTACAACTCAGTAAAGAGATTAAGCATTTCTTAACATTTTTATCAAAATGTCAGCATGCACTAGCCGTCTGATAAAAGTTAATATTTTTCATTAGTCTGGAAAACTTTAAATCTCTATTTAGTAAAAATATGTTTGCTTATTTTTAATTTTTAAAAGAATCTTACCAATTGCTTTTTCATTTTATCTTCATTTAAAATTTTGTGTCATTTTAATAATAGTATATAAAGGAAGAACGACAAAGACTGAGTAAAAAAAATTCATATATTTTCGGTCATAACATATTCAAATATATATAACAACTCATGCGTTTTCGGGAAAGAAATGGTTTATGTTTAAATGCTCCTTTATATGTAGAATTTCTCGTATATGGAATATTTCGCTAAGCATTAACATTTTGAGCTTGTTTAAAATAATTCTAATGTTAAAAGATAGTACGTCCAATTATAAAGAAAACTACAAATTTCGCGGGAACTTTGATGAACTGGTGATAAACATTTAGCATTTTCAAGTAGTTTCCAACTTCCAAAATTGAGATTAGAAAGTTCTTGCATCATTTTCAAACAATTTGAATGCAATGTCGCGTGTACGTTCTAATTCACTATAGGGCTACTGTTTTTACTTTTCTGTTAGGCGGCGTGAAAGCCATTTGATCATGGTTCAAATTACATAGAATCCTACTCAAAAGATCAATAGTGTCGCTTCTCAACCAATAGGTTAATATAACTAAGCTAACAAAACATGCATTTTCTACTGAAAAACAGTTTTGAAAGGAAATCGAAAGATATGCAAGTGACATCTTCTAATGCATTGTTATGTAAAGAAGGTCATAATAAATCAATTAGAAAAAACACTGATAAAGGCAGAGATTCAAAAATGAAAGCTCTTTGTGATATATTTGTGGCAACAGCGAGTATTTTTTGAAAAGCAGAAGTCAGCAACTTCGTGCCGAACTTACACCATTTACATAGAAGACATTATTATGTATTTAATTATCTTATACAAATATAAGCCCCTCTTTGATGGTAAATTCTCATTTCATTCATTTCTTTTAATCTTTCATTCATTCATTTCATTAACTTCTCATTAATTTATTTCATAAAATCATTTACATTTCATTTATTTCTTCATTTCATTCTTCTTCATTTATTTTCTTTTAAATTCTAACCAAACATTATGCACATAAATCAGGATTTAAAAAAAAAATGCTTTAAATAAAAGAAAGAATTGATTCTCCAACTGCACTAAATAAGGAAATCCCACTGTGTTCGATCAATGACTTTCAAAGTCGTTTTCATTCCATTTTCACCTCTTAACCGCCATGATCTTTCAGCTACTGGAAGTGTTTAAAGTTCAAAGCTTTAGGCGCCATTTCTATTTTTCAAAGTATCTACCTGCAGTCTCATTTGAAGGATAAAATACAGCGCTGGAAGATACAATGTATTGCAAAAAGATATCGAAACCGAAAGAACTCCATGATTTAAAATGCATCACACATCCGGGTTACCCCATGGGAAATAGTAGTACGAGGATCAGTGGATATATACAGTTAAGATGTTTCGAAGTCATCTTCGGTGTTTCAAGTACGCCCCAAAACCAATTTTATTGAGAGCTTGCGTCGGTTGCTCGCTTCTTTTTATATTTTGTTACCGAGTTGTTCATCGTAAATTATTTGTTTTGAACCGTACTTTTTTAAAATTGTTCTTCTCATGGTAAGGTGAGAAATTATCTGTTGATATGTAGAAGCTACCTTTTAGTGTGGAATTTTTCAGAAGATAAAATTTGCTTTGTTTTTTAAAGGTCGTAAAGTAAGATGAGATATTAAATAAGATTTTTTGTTTTCGTGCGTGGCATCGCGATTTTTGCTTCTGGAATAAACTAAATCTTTTTTACTAAGCTATTTCAGGTGTGTTGTTAGGAGGTATGATATTTATAAGAACACTTATCTGTGCTCCAGTAAATCGAGGAAAATAAATATTTGTGTTTTCTAAAGTGATATGGAAAAAACAGAGTTCTTGTTCTAAATCCTGTAACGAAACACAACTGTCATTTTGATATCATTTTTACATTGCATATCAGAGAAAAATGACGTCAGAGCTCATAATATGTTTTAAATTATTAAAAAAATTTCAGACTTTATTGAAAAGATTTGATGGGTTTTGGCAGTATTCTATTCACTGCTTAAATCTCTTCAACTGGATTGATCAAAATCGTCAAAAATCAGACAGACTTTACTGAAAAGATTTGATGGGTTTTGGCAGCAATCTATTCACTGCTTAAATCTCTTCAACTGGATTGATTAAAATCGTCAAAAATCCCTTTTTCTTATTTGAAATTTTAGGAGCGGGTACCTATGATAGAGGGGTTTTAATTTTAAACTTCACTTATTCACAAACATTTTCATCTTAAATGGTTGCAATGTTATATCTGGCGAGTTTTAATCTATTCGGTGATATATTCATCCACTTTCAATAACTATTCGTAGATAACTATAATAATTTATCCCAATGAAAATGTAAATAACTATTCTTTAAAAAAATTCAAATTCTAATGCGCTAAATTCTAAACAGCTAAAGATGCAGATTGAATTCATATTTATTAGATATGCAAGTGACGGAAGGTTAAATGTTAAATTGTCTGCTGTGAAACGATATAAATTAGATACAAAGTATACCTTGAATACTGCGACGGCCTTAAAAATGTTCTATGTATGTCAAAAACTGTATGATTTCTAGAAAACTTTGTGATATGTGTTGTAGATGATCTTATTTTCAAAGACTTTGGTATTTTTTGTATATAAAAGAACTCACATTTTAAAAACCCAGATGAATTGGTTTTTTTCTGCTATTTTACATATTTAGATTTAAATAGTTTGCATATCAATCATGCACGCAAATCATTTAATCATATATAAAAAAAAGGTTTTTATCTATATCATATTTTTAAAAAATTAAGGAACATTAATTTCTTATGAAACCACAGACAATATAAAATGAACATTGTTCAATAATTACATATAATTTTATATTTGAAAATGTCTCTTCAAAAATAAAATATTTTTTAAAATATTTAAATATATTTTATTAAAATATTTTTTTTTTTATATTTAGGGCCGCATAGGCCATGGTAGAGGCCAGACTCGTCCGTTTAAGTAAATGTGTTTCTTTTTATTCACATATTGTTGACCGGAGATTCCTTGTATAAACTGATGAGTGTGGCAGACGATTTTTCCTAAAAGCGAGTAAGAAAGAATCTGCATATGACGGAATATAGGCAACTTGATCTTAGGAATATTTTCACAAATTGAGTTTCTCAATAATATACACTATTAGAATTGTTGTGGAAAGTGCATGAGTACACCATTTCGTAAGCAACTAAAAATATAACGAAACTAATGAATATTAAAAAACATTTAAGAAAACGCTTTTCACCAATGCATTAAAAGAAAATACTAATTTTTCTCAAAAATCGTAAAAGCATGAAGCACAGGTAGAAAAGCGGTCAGTAAATTAGAATTGTAATTACATTTATAATATATTTTATATGATGAATGTGTAATAACATTTCGTTACTTATGATAATCATTGTGGTTTTATATCTTCCTCCTAGTGTTTTCAGCGTCTCACGCTTTTACGATTTTTGATTCGACATCCAGATTTTTGAGAAAATTATAATTTTCTTTTTTAATGTGTTGGTAAAAGCACTTTTTAAAGTTTTTTCTATATTTATTACTTTCTAGTTTTTGGTCTTTAATTTACGGCATGATTCAGTATTATAAATATTTTATACATCAACTAGCTAAAACAATTATTTTATTGAAAAAGGTCTGATAGGATGTACGTAATGGACCCTATGTTTTATTTAATACGAGCAATAATTTCTTTAAATAGATCTATAATAGGACATACTTAATTTTATTGAAAGATTTAAATTACTTTGTCAAGTATTTTAGTTCCCAAAAATACTATAGATGGCGCCATTGAAACCTACCGAGTGAAAACTCAATGTTGCGAATTGTTTTTAAAAAATTGATAATTGAGAGCTCTAAAATTATTAAAATATTGCATTGTCATCAAGACCAAATAAATATACAAAATTTTAGAACTCTAGTGCATTAAGAAGTGAGTAAAAAATCGATCACAAAATTCCAAACTTACATACATACATACAAACATGAAATATTTCGAACTTAGTAAAAGCATTTAAAAAGCAATAAATGAACGTTAACCACAATCAAAATGTATAATACTCAGTCAATTAGGTTCGGTTATCGAAAGACGTAATATGACGTTTCCGGTCAACAACGTACGGTTAACAAAAGACGACATATGACGTTCCCGGTCAACAATGTATGGTTATCAAAAGACGTCATATGACGTTCCCGGTCAACAATG
>BGPR01005091.1:40387-51673 GCA_013235015.1 Araneus ventricosus
AAAGTGCACAATTTTGTGTTATGGAGAATACAGTCGTCATGAAAAAAGTGCACAATTTTGTGTTATGATGAATATATTCGTCATGAGTAAATAGTAGTTAAAATTTGAAGTTTAAATTGGAATTTTAGTTAAAACTAAAATATATTCGTAAAATTCAAGATGTTTGAAATATTTTGGGACCAAGTCGAAATAAAAATTTATAAATAATAATAATGAAAGTACCGTATATGTTACGAATTAGTTTTTCGTAAATGTATTGTTGACTTTTATTATTCATCACTAAAGCAATTACGGATTCATATATTGATTTAGCCTATGCAATAAGAAGCGAAATATTTTTGTCTGATCGAAAAAAGTAACATTATAGTTGTAGTAAACAGTAAGTCGACGAGTTAATCCTGAAGCTACCCGTCTAACCATTTCTCGTGGGCTGTGACATACGCTGTCACATGCGCCTAGAGTCCTTTGCGAGGAACATGTGACAAATCGCAGAATCCCAGATATGGAGAAATTTTCACCGCACATGTGGTCAGCTCGTTCAGACGGGAACACAACAGGATAATTGACCATTCACTCTTCAGGAGGCACTCTGACGAATAAACAAGTTCTATTTCCTTAACCGATTTACTTGGAAAGACTCCTCATGTTCGCCTTTTACCTTTTTTAAAATCAATTGGCTTTTATCCTCTCATTTAAGCACTTTTAACATATTTTCATGTTTACACTATCTTTATATACATTAGATCCACATTTTTATCTTGCCCTGATTTTTACATAGTTTAGCGCAAATCTAAACAAATGTTTGGCGCAGCTTGGCCAATTCTGGCCCTTGTGCCATAAAACCCCAATCAATCAATCAATCTGACGAATAAACCGATGTCCGGGGGTCTTTTCGCTTAACACAGGCGTTGAGGCTCATTGTCATTCTCCCTCGATGTTCATCAGTTTCCCCAACCTGCGTACTTTTAAAGAGATGCGTAAATGTTCAGCTATCAACAGAAGACGCTCCTTTTCATCACTCGCAGTTTCTGACAATGATTCGTGACCACCCCTCTTCTCGAATCCCGTGGTGAAATTTTCTTACCCCCTCGAGAAAGACATGTTCTGAAAGAGCCCCAGACGAAGTCGTTTTCAAAATATTGAGCCAATACGAAAAGGCTAATAGGGAAACATTTCCCGGCTATACACTCACATCTTCAAAACATAATCCTATGCGAAGATGTGTACGTTGTTATAAAAATAATATTCGGAAAGAATCGCGATATTGGTGTTCAACTCGAGAAGTTCCATTATGCGTTGTACCATTCTATAACAGCAGATTATAGTAAGAAATTGATTTGTCATGTTTTTTTTCGTTCATATACAAACTATGTCAATTTAAGTAAATAAATGAATGTGAGGAATAAAATAAAAAAATAAAGTCATTTCATTGCAACTTAATTCCATATTACACATACTCTGTGTTTGACGAGTATACTCGTTATCGCTTAATTTGTGCGACGCCGTTTAGATACACATTTTCCAAAGACGTCTAAGCAGTTAACTGGTCAGAAGCATTTAAAGTTGCAATATAGCAACATATAAATTGCGTATATACTAACACATACCATACTTTTAAGAAGATTCCTTCTCGGAAACTTCATCGCACGCTTATACTCCATTTCTCCCCCTTCCGCGTCCCAGTTTTCAATCAGGGGGATTACTTCAACCCGAGGAGTATCCAATCGCGTGTCATCTCCTACGATCGTCACAGATTCCATTGTTGACCCTTAATTAAACGGAAAATGAGGCTCGAAAAGAGGCGCCGGGATTTTCGAAATATTGTCGAAAGAATTTTCAATCCCTCCATCCCCACCCCTAGACCCCAACTGCATGCCGCTGAATGACAGGGTAATTATCGTTTCAGCTATAATTTTACGGTTCAACTAATGCACCGGTTTCCTTGGTGCTTTTAGCGAATATGATCCAGAAAATTTCTCTGGTGGTGGGGAGAAGGGGTGCATGGAGTCTGGGAGGGGGATTCCACCTTTCCAGCTATGAATAATTTATCGAGTCTTGTTTTGAAAGTTACAGGGAGGAATTTTTCGCGGGGCGGAATTTGCCACTCATCGGCGGATGTTTTGTTCCTTTCATGCTAAAGGCCCTCCACATGTGAGGAAGGGTTAAAGAAGGCCTTTACCGCAGCTGCTGAAATTGCTTTTTAGATCAAAGCTAGCGAGCGTCATCAGATATTCATAGGGCAGTGAAGTCCCTTGAGGATGGTCCTTGATTGTGGCGCGATGCTCTGTTTATCATTCATGAGCTGACGATTCAGTCTTAGATGTGGTAGCGACCATTTCTAGTTATTCAGCTTATTGGTATGGTAGCTCGATTAAGTTTGCTATTGTGTTTGGGGCTTCGTGTTAAAATAACAAAACTGCCATGAGGCAAAGATACTTTTATATATAACAATCAATGCGCATTTTCCCTTTATCCAGCAAATTTATTGGGGTTTCAAATAACAGAACTCTGTTGCTAAGTTTGTTAAACGCTGTTATTAAGTTTGTTAAATAACAAAACGGTCACGGTGCAAAGATACTTTTATATATAACAATCAATGCGCATTTTCACTTTATCCAGCAAATTTATTGGGGTTTCAAATAACAGAAATCTGTTGCTAAGTTTGTTAAACGCTGTTATTAAGTTTGTTAAATAACAAAACGGTCGCGGTGCAAAGATACTTTTATATATAACAATCAATGCGCATTTTCACTTTATCCAGCAAATATATTGGGGTTTCAAATAACAGAACTCTGTTGCTAAGTTTGTTAAACGCTGTTATTAAGTTTGTTGTTTCAACAAACGGTTACGATTGAAAGATACTTTTATATTTAAAAATCAACTGGGCATTTACAATTTATCTGGATAACCAGTAAATATACAATTTGTTGGTAAGGATCACGCTTTTAGGGAAACAATTCCGATAAATGCGTCCTTCAGTTTCGTTCAACAATTATAATTTTTTAGTAGTGATGCTATGAATGGACATAATATTGAAAGGATCACAATATATTTCCTTAGCTTTATAATTATATCTAGCAATAGTTTAATATGTAAACTATTTTTGTATCAACAGAAAACATCCATGTTATTAACAAAAATAATGTTCTTTCAAAAACCAATAAGATATTATTTATCAACGACTTGTAACTAAATACTTTAATGCACAAACCACATGAGTCAATAATATCAAAATGCTGGTAGTTTAAAAAAGAATTCATTTTTTAAAATCAATGTTTAAAGCTTCTTTTTACTCGATAGGCTTTTATCACCATTAATGTGACTTTATTTGATTTATGCAAATTCTTCATTCATTCTCTAAATACCCCTTTCAAATATGAAAAAAGTGAAAACGTAATTTTGGAAAAAAGCAAATTTACACATGTCGTTTCTACAATTAACGATACAATTGTAATGTCACGATTCAGTTTTGGAAATTTAAAGACAATCCAATTTCTCTTCCATGTGGAACTATTTCTAAGTGTCTCTGATTGAATAACCTGTATTTTATGTTTTAAAAAATCATCACAAAGCAAAAGAAAACACAGTTAATAAATCAATAATCATCAATAAGTACCGTTCATAAATCGCAAATATTTCTTTATGGACAGCAGTTTAAATAACCAACAAACATTCAATCAAAATTTAACACGGAATTTACTACTGATGAACCAGCACGAGAAAATCCATAAATCATTCTTGCAGTATTAAGCAAAATGTTCCTATAGCCAATAAAGCAGCACCACCTAACTAAATTTTTTTTAAATTTTAAAAGAGGAAGAAAATACTCAAATTTTCTCAACCAATAACGGATATTTTTGAATTTTTTAAATTTCTGGTATAAACATGAGACCGCATATTTCTATAAGATGTGAAAAAATTCAAAATTATTCGTCATTGGATGCTGAACACTGAGTATTTTCTTCCTCTTTGAAATTTAAAAAAAAACGAGATAGGTGGTGTTGCTTTTTAAGCGACGCTATATAACTCGGAAAACCCATTAAGAGTTGCTAAGAAATTATCATTGTATATTTCTCGCTATCGGGCTGTAGCCCCCTCCCCTAGAGCTAAAGCAGAAATTTTGATTTTATTTAAAATCACTACAACTGTTTGTTCTTAATTTCCCCTTTAAAAAAATGAGACAACATTGCTTTCTGGCTCTCGGAACGTTTTCTACTTTTCTAGTCATTCCACTTGTACTTGTAGCGTTGACGCTGTTGAAGACATTTTTTGGCTAATTTCTTCATTGCCTTTTTCATTAAATTATCAAAAGTATTGTAGTGTTCGTTATGATTCTTATTGTCAGGTGAGTAAAGTCTGTAAAGTTAAGGTGTTTTGGTTTACATAAGCCATGAGGTTTGAGATTCATCACGATGATACAAAATTTTTATAACCTCAGGCCACCTCCCAGACCCAAATCCTGGATTCGCCACTGAAGGGATGGCACCCATCTCAATTTTTTGAAATTTCAAGTAGGAAGAAAATTTTCAATTTTTCGCAAATAATAACGACTAATTCTGAATTTTTTAAAGCCCGAGGTAATCATGAGAACATATATTCCTATTAGATGTGAAAAAAAAATATTCAGAAATATTCTTTATTGGTTGCTAAAAATTCAGTCTTTTCTTCCTCTTTGAAATTTCAAAAAATTGTGGAAGGTGGTGTTGCTTGTTACGCGATGATATGCGAAACAAATAAACTAGGCCTAATGATTAAGGGACAAAATTAACACAAGGCATAGACGTCTTTATAAGTAGCATTCAATATGCATTTCCAGTTACTCTTTTTGGATCATCACTAAACATGCAGTTTTTCCACTAAGAATATCGAGAATATATGGTAGAACGTGCCACTCAGTGTGGATTTTCGTTCATTTTACTATAAAAGCCCTCTGCATGTATGGAAGGGATAAAGAAAGTCCACCGCATCTGCTGAAATTTCTTTTGAGATCAAAGCTGCCAAACTTCATCAGATATTCATAGGGCACAGTTTTCACCGGAGGATAAACGTTGATTTTGGTGCTGTCCTCTGTTTATCATTCATGAGGGGACGATTCGGTCTCTTTTGTGGAAAGATATATTTGGAGATATGCAATTTATTGTTCAATAAGCTGCAATAAGTGTACTACTTTGTTCAATACACTCCATAATTTGGATACTAACAGTTAGCAAAAGTTCTATCCAACATTTGGCCAATTGGCATAGAGTAAGAGATAATACAGGAATGAATATTCTTAACAAACTTAAAAGTCTCTCAGTATGTTACCGGATTCACCTGCAGTGGATTCCTTCTCATGTCAACATCCAAGGTAACGAGATTGCGTATGCACTTGCTAAAGCAGGTGCTGCTGATGCTTCAGTGCCTTCTGCACCTCTCACCTACTTGGAGCTGTTCTCTAGAGCTAAAAGCAGGAATAAAACTATCTGGCTCATTCCACCGGTGCATCACTGGTATCAGGGTTCTCGACCAGGTGGCTGTCTATCAATTGACTGCAGCAGACGCGACCAACAACTCTTACTCGCTTCCTTAGTGGGCGTATCAGAAGTCTGACTTTTTCTGATAATTCTAAGTGTCTTGAGATCTCCCCAAAATGTACTACAGAACAGGCCACACCTGACCATATTCTTGCATGCCTGGGCTTTCCAAGCAGGATATTCTTTCTAATCCTCTATTGACTTTGGATATCTTTAGGGTGCACAGGCTCATGGACCTGATGTAGCTCTGCTGATCTTGGGGGATCATCATCATACATTCCATGCAGTAGACTTTATTAATATAAAATATAAGTAAATAAGGTTTTAAAAGACACTCATTTATCACTGCCATTGACTCTCTGATTATGTTTTTTCAAATCAATATTTAAATGTAGTCTTTGCAAACGTGTTCAAATACCGTTGATTTGATTTGACTTTCCCTTGAGCAAGATCCTCGACTAGGATAAGCTGAGCCGAAAATCAAGAATCTGAACAGTAAATAAGTGCTTGAATGAATCGTTAGTTAAAATCTAAGTAAAAAAGTTAAGATGAATAAACTGGCAGCACAGAGATACTAAGACAAGAAATTTAAAAAGACGAGATCAAAAACTAGAAAACTAAATATTATGGAGAACACCAATGTCCTTCAAATACATAAAGAGGTTAAAATGTCGATTTTCTCTCCTTAAAAATGACAAGTTAAAACTGGTTGAATGAAAGTACTTCAACCGATGTCTATTAAAAACTACACAGTCTATTAAAATGTGTTTGACAGTCAGTATGTCTCTACAATGCTAGGCTACGTGTTGGACTCTGCAAGGAGCGAATATTTTTGTGTTAAGCGTGTATGCCCAATACGAAGTCTAGTTAACATGACGTCACAGCGTCTGTTAAGTTCTGTAACCCATTGTTAAGGAACCGGTTTAATGACATGGAGCTTGTTATTTGTTTCCATGTTCCATTTTTCGACGTGCAAACGTCTTTCCGCTCATTGCAATGAGAGTCGGTCGAACTTTCTTGTGTTACAAAATGCCGTCAGATTTGAATCGCTAAAAGCTACGAGACTAATGATGCGAAAAGAATGGTTGACCCCACAACGGATAGATCATATCTGTAAGAGTTTGTCGCATAGTATTTGTTTTTCCTGTGACGTCATCGTACCAGTGTAGGCGCATGTGCGGGGTTGTTATGAATTAGCTTTATGTAAGGTTACAAATAAGTGTAGCGAGGAAACGCGTTTAGCTAGGAGGTTGATTCTGGTGACATTTCAAAGAGCTTGAGAAGTATTACTAAGACCCACTATCAGATTATAAAAATATTTATCCGAATATTCGTAAAAATTGGTATTAAATTGAAAATGTCAAACCCCGCATGTTTTTTGATTATAATATGCAAAGTTTCCTTTCTAATTGTAAGGAACTTACAGAATACTTGACACTACGTAAAAGAAACGTATTAAAATTTAAGTTCAAAAATTTGAATATTGCGGGAAATATGAACATTTGTAGTAAATAATAATTTACTGCGCATACGCGAATTGTAGTTCTATATACTATCAACAGATGGCGCCATGAAAAGCTACTCTAAATAAAACATAATAATGGCGCAGTTCGGGTACGCGCCGTAGATTTATCATGAAAACGTCGGATAAAATCATAAAACAAGCGTTTCGTTTTAATATGTAATTTAATTATCAACCTCTTTAATACAATATTTACAGAGAGTAGTATAATGGACCCGAACTGCGCCTTACTTATGTTTTTTCTGCCACTTAGAAAAGCACCACTTATTAATGGTGGATCGCACATCTGCATAAACAATTGGTCGTGTCAAGGATTCTGTAGCCGATTTTTTTGCTTTGTTTGCTAATTCATTTCCGATAATGCCATTGTGGGAGGGTTCCCATGAAAATCCAAATACCGTTGATCCAAGCGAGTTGCTATTTATATTCAAAGCTTTATAAGTACAATACGATCCAACGTTGTAAAAGTACTTAGCAAATACATTAGCCTTGAAAATCGCAGGATGCAGCAGAAAATTGACTTCCTTCCAATTCGCGGAAATCGCGGGATACTCAGTAAGAGGATTAATGTAACAATTTTTAGCAAAAATCTTTGGATAAAAACAAAGACTTAGAAATATGGGAGGCATTAAGAGAATTACTTTCATTAAATTGGAATTTTAATTACGTTCATGAAATACTTTAATTTTTAATGAGTCTTTAATAATTTTCTTTATGATATTCATAGTGGCTTAAGTTCCTTATAGAATGGTTTACAGCGTTTCATCCATTTACGTTCCTGTGTCTACGCCAGATTTTTAATAAAAATTATTTCCTACTTTTATGAACACAAATAAAAAAGTTTTCTTAAAAGATGTTTCATTTTTTAATATTTTCCACCTTTTAGCTGTTGACATATTTCATAAATATTATAATTACTTTCGAACTTCTAAACATTTTTTTCTCTAATACGCTAACAGCTTGAACTTATCGGACGTAATCAAAATTCAAAACTGTGCGATTCAATGATAATACAGTTCTGAATTTTTTTAAAAATTCTATTTTTATTGGAAACACATATCATTGAAAAATTTCAGAACCATCAGGAAGTTATTGGTAACTCGATCGCTAAATTTATTCTTTACAAACATGTAACATATTAAGTTAAATATAGGCAAATAAAAAAGTTATCGGCAAAAACATCTTTGTAAGAAATATTTTATAATTTATTTGTATTGTTCTGAAAGACCATGAAGAACAGTATGATTTTACATTCTTCTGAGGTAATCCTTAAATCATCAAGCTTCAGAATTTAATTATCAAATATATCTTTACTCATTGCGCAAAAATGCGTTAAGGATTAACTGTAATATTGCGTCTGAAACATGAAATTTGCTAAGAAAGTAAGTACATTAAAGGAACTAGAATACATAGAAACTCTTTCGCAAACAATCACATAAAAATACTACAGAAATAATGATACATAGTTTATGAATATTAAATTACATCAGATTTTATTCTAATCAAAATATAGGTACACCACTTTGGAAAAGGACAAAAAAATCTTTCTTTCCTGTAATTTCCCAATTGCAAATGAAAGTTCTTATTACTATGACATCGTCTTATAAAGTCGCTGAAGTATAGTAGTAAAGAAGAATTACGTTCATACGCAAGCAAAAATTCCGATGATACGCACAACAACCTTATTTAATATCCCAATTCTCTTTACGGCCTTTAAAAAACAAAAGAAGTGTGATAGTCTCTTCAACAATTCTTCGCTAAAAGCCAGCTTCTACATATCAACAGATAATTTCTCACCTTCCCATGAGCAGAACACCTTTAAAAAAAGTACGGTTCAAGATAAATAATTTACGATGAACAACTCGGTAACAAAATATAAAAAGAAGCGAGCAACCGACGCAAGCTCTCAATAAAATTGGTTTTGGGGCGTACTTGAAACACCGAAGATGGCTTCAAAACATCTTAACTGTATATATCCACTGATCCTCGTACTACTATTTCCCATGGGGTAACCCGGATGTGTGATGCATTTTAAATCACGGTGTTCTCTCGGTTTCGATATCTTTTTGCACTACATTGTGACTTCCAACGTTGTATTTTATCCTTCAAATGAGACTGCAGGTAGATACTTTGAAAAATAGAAATGGCGTCTAAAGCTTTGAACTTTAAACACTTCCAGTAGCTGAAAGATCATGTGCTTAAGAGGTGAAAATGGAATCGAAACGACTTTGAAAGTCATCGACTCAGCGCTGTGGGGTTTAGTGCAGGAAGGAAAATTATATATTTATTTTCTTGACTCGTGTGTTTGATGATTGTATTGGATTTTAAAAAATGAAATAATCGAATTTCATATAAAGGCATATTATTACCCTCTTAGAAGATTATATAATTTTGAGATTAATTCAACGGCGTTGAAATAGGAAATGTATTTTGAAAGTTTGCGTCCTCGAATCTCGCATCTAATGTGAATTTAATTTGCCATATTAATTTCAAAAGTAATGTATTAATTGCATAAAATAGTACTTTTTCAATTTCTTTAACTAGATTTTCAACACGTTTTCGGAAAGAGAAGATATTATAATGATTTAATGTCATTTTCAGTTCTAAACTTATACTCACCTAGGATTAAACGCGTCTTCTACAATGAATAGGCTATCACTTGGTGATACTTGGTAACTAAGAGCCATCTTATTAATGAGAATCAGTTTTGTTTTCAGTTAGGAATGTTTAATGTTTTATTTTCCTATTTTCATCTATTCTAGGTGTATTTACATTAAAGAAAATCTGCTGTAGAAGATGTATCCTCATTGGTCATTTACGAACATAAAGTGTAGGTCAGGCATACACTAACAAGTCATTTTTACTTTCTCGTATACGAAGTATACAAAGAGAAAGTATTGTAATCGTCAAAAAATTCGAACTCGAGATTTTGACGGATCTCCACGTTTTAGACCTCCCTGAGTCCGAAAAACACAATTTTGGAATTATGTCTGTGTGTCTGTCTGTGTGTGTGTCTGCCTGTGAATACGATAACTCGAAAACTATTAGAGCTACGGGGATGAAATTTGGTATGTGGTCTTTAAACATAATTTGTAGGTTTCTATCAAATTTTGGATACGCCTTTTTTTTCTTTTACGCCTTTTTGATCACGGTTGTTTTTGGATACGCCTTTTTATACGCCATTTATGGATAAATTTGGAATATGTCTCCACGCGCATGCGTACATAACGCAATCTTCTGTGCACGATATTTATTGACTCTTGCTTGGCGCTTTTGTTTTCATCCGATTCTACACGCACATGCGTACTTGGTAGCAATCTGTGCACGCGGAAAGATTGTCCTTGAGCCAAGAAAGAGTAGAAATCGGTACGCATTTAATCGGAATGCATCTCTTTAAATCTGATTTTTTACCTAAATATTTCCTGATAGTCATTGGATCCTTGGTTACAATAGGTTCGAATTTTTTTATCCACGCGGGGGGAGGGGAAACAGCACCTTTTGCGAGAAGTATACGAGAAAGTTTAGGGCAGACCACTCCCGCTGGTTTCAATAGAACTTGAGTCCGGAACTTAAAAGTGGGAGGGAGCACCACCGGAGGGTCTTTGTCAGTGAATGAAGTAAAAGAAATTCTATTCTTAACTGGACTTGACCCATTTCCTAACTACTTAAAAAGATTCTGATTGGCTGTTTCGGACAAGCATGCGATGGCTTAAACAGGCCATTTACATTTCTTCTAAAATGGAATTTTTGGAACAAGGGAAGGAAAAAGCAATCGTCAAGGCCGAAAACCTATGAAATTTGGAACAAATGATTCGAAACGATGGAATTCAAACGAACTCAAAATCCAAGACTTCATGCTCAAATTCCAATTTGAGACCCCGATGCGAGGCTGGTGGCGCATTAAAGGATCTGCCTAGATTGAAACCTCGCGACGAGGCTAGAAAATCGGAAATCCGTCGAGTGTGGGGAGGAATAGGGGATCGAAGATCTATGGTAGCGCACTTTCGCTTTGGTCCGTAAGACAAACGTCGTGCCGGTTTTTTAGACTTGATTGGGTGGGAAAAAACTAGTCTTGGGAAAAATGAAATGGAATGGAGTGCAAATGAATTTCCGGTTTTGTTGGAAATCACTTTCCCGCCGTTATCAACGGAAAAGTGACGTCTCCCTAAATCCACCAAAATTGTGAATAGATTCCCTTAATCGAAAAATTACGCACGTCATTCAGATGGGTTCCAAAGCGCGCTACCGTAG
>BGPR01005091.1:53123-68632 GCA_013235015.1 Araneus ventricosus
AATAAACTTTTCAAGTGCTTAATTGAAAACAATAAACTTTCAAGCGCTGTTAGTATCAAAAATAAACTTTTGAAGTGCTTAAAGTAAGCGTTTTTATGATTTGTCGTCTGAAAAACACGCCTCTCATGTTGTCATTCATACAACTCGGTTGTTGTTCTATTGAAAATTTTATTCATTTAAATATGTTTTGTAAATATTATCTCGTGTATCCTTTTATTTTACTTTAGACAATGTCAAAGACATCCCTTTAGCGTTCCCCTCATTCTTTGATTTTCGCATCCAATGTTCTATTGCAAAAAAATTACTTGTTTATCATGTTAACGCCGGCGATACTATTCATGTTCTTCTCCCATGGGCGATACTATTCATGTTCTTCTCCCATGGGCGGTTACTCTAAGAGCGCTTTGCTTTATCGGAAGGCGCCGCACTAAAGTGAAAAATGAAATTTTTAGCGCAATGGTAACCATTGCTGCTCTTTATTTTTGACGTAGACTTACGTCTCTCCATAGTTGTCTAATTATGTGTCAAGAAAGGAAAAAATAATGGCACTTTTCGTGGTATTTTTATACGCTTATATCTCTGTAACCAAATAACATATAGTTGGTTTTAGTTTCACTTAACAGAGAAATGTTGACATTGAAGATTCCAAAAAGAATTTTAGAATTTGGAATTACAGTTTAGTCACAGTCGAGTTTCAAAGTTGGTGAAAATCGCTAAATATTTTGATGACGTCACAGCGACCAATGGGCACGCACGCAGACTAATGCAATTCCGTCATCGATCTGCAGTTCACGCGAAATATTACTCAATAATAGTTGAATTACGTCGAATTTTGTGCTAAAGTTAAAAGCTTATATCTCCGCAACCAAATAACATACATGGAGAGTTGGTTTTAGTTTCATTTAACAAAGAAAGGTAGACATTGAAGATTGCCAAAATAGTTTTAGAATTTGAAATTATGGTTTACTCACAGTCGAGTTGCAAAGCCGGTTAAAATCACGAAAATTTTACATAGATAGAGTCACATAGTCAGACTACACCAATAGTCATTATAGAGTTAATAGTCACAGAAAGTCACAGATGAGTAAGTTAAATAAATCTACGCCCCTCAATCCCAGCGGCCGTTTCGCAGAGACAGCCTCAAGTCGAATTTTTTTACAAGTATTGCTGTAATATGTTTATAATATTGTGTTTAAATAAAACTTTTTTAATTAATATACGTTAAATTTCCATTATTTTAATTTTCATCTAGATGGTAAATTTTCTAGTTATTAAAAGCAATAGTATTTCAAATGAAATCTTATGGAGGAAGATCAATAAGGTTTTGGTGCAGAAAAAACTATATATAAGATAATTTCGTGATTTTTATAACAATGATGATACTTAATTATGAAGGAATTCTTTTGTAGAGAAAATGATACATATTTTGTTATCATTTAACACTAACATCTTGTTGTAAAAGACGGCAAACATTTTATTTTTACTTCAAACTTTAGAATAAATGTTTCAAAACTTGTCTTAAAGCATTATTATATTTTTATTTTAACTTATGTCGAAATAGCCGAAGGCTGATTGCAACTTATTTTTATACTTCGCACTTTCAGTTTAATTTTCCGGTGATTTATAACCAAGCCAATATATTGTTTCCGACAATTTCATGAAATATCTTCTTCTGTTTCGTCTGCCTCGCATCTATCTATATTTTATGGCGTCGGTAACCATGGTTACGCCATAATAATATCAAATAGAATTCCATACCTTCGCTTAGGAAATTAAAAATCTTTGAGGCGCAAATTTGTCTAGTCAGTTTTTTAATTTATGCTATGTCTTATCAGATATTGTAAAATTTGAAAATTATGAGAAAAATTGTGCCATAAATCTAAAATTTGAGAAATATTAAAGTACGATGGCACAGATTTGTTCTTTTGTATACGTTTTAATTAAAATTCCTTTTGTTTCATGTTTCTAGAATGGAATTTTGAAATCGATTTTATACTCAATTTTTGGTGTTCCAGAATTCTCAAATTTTACAAGATTTCACTGCTGGAGGGAAGAAAATGAAAATAAAATCCTTTAAAATGAAAAACACATAAAAATTGAATTTAAATTTACAAAACGATCAATATAAACTTCAATAAAAGTGTAGTTATGTTATAAATCCGCATTATTTGGGCGATGATGGATTACAGAATCTGATGGTTAAACGAGTAACGGTTAATCTGAGTTTTACTGTACTAAAAACCAGCGGGAGTGGTCTCCCCTAAACTTTCTCGTATACTTCTCAAAAAAGGTGCTGTTTCCCCTCCCCCCGCATGGATAAAAAATTCGAACCCATTGTATCCCAGGATCCAATGACTATCAGAAAATATTTAGGTAAAAAATCAAATTCGAAGAGATGCGTTCCGATTAAATGCATACCGATTTCTACTCTTTCTTCGCTCAAGGACAATCCTTCCGCGTGCACAGATTGCTACCAAGTACGCATGCGCATGGAGAATCGGATGGAAAAAAAGCGCCAAGTAGGAGTCAATAAATATCGTGCACAGAAGATTGCGTCCAATACGCATGCGTGTGGAGATATCTCCAAAGCGTCCGCTGCGCTTATACAGACCGACAGACAGTCAACCCTTTGACGGATTTGTCCCAAAATTTTATACGGACCTACATTCATGATGATAAAACTGTGTACCAAATTTTATTCATCTAGCTATTCAAGTTTTTGAGTTATAGTGTTCACATGACCACGGGCAGACAGATAGACAGACTTCCCTTGGACGGATTTTGTCCCAAATTTGATAGAGACCTACAAATGATGTGTCAAGTTCACATACCAAATTTCATCCCTGTATCGCTAATAGTTTTCGAGTTATCGTGTTCACAGACACACACACAGACATACAGACAGACATAATTCCAAAATTGTGTTTTTCGGATTCAGGGAGGTCTAAAACGTGGAGATCCGTCAAACTCTCGAGTTCGAATTTTTTGACGATTTCAATACTTTCTCTTTGTATACTTCGTATACGAGAAAGTAACTAGAATCTAATTTTCTTTAACGAAAATATGAACGCCAAAATAGAGTCGTAAAAGCGTGAGATGCTAAAAGCTATACTGAAAAGTAAGTAAGCCACAATGAATATCATTTAGGGAGAAAATTCCTAAATTTTCATTAAAAATTAAAATATATTATAAAAGTGATTAAAATTCCAAATTAATCAATGCATCTCTCTCCGCTGCCCAAATCTTTACGAATTTCATTAAAAGTTCATGCTATTAATTAAAATATTATTTTCTACTTTTTACTGCATTTGGAAAAGAGAGTTTTGAAAATATATTTATTTTGATTTTGATTGATATTTGGAATGCAAATTTAATTTTACTTTATTGAAGCTAATATCAAAATACCACGGGCTTACAAACAATGCACTTCGCGAAGATCAGGATGAAATGATCTAAGATGATGGTAAACTTGTCCAATAACAGTAATACCTTTTGAACCTTAGTTGAAGTGACGCTGTTCAGCCATAAATGACGTCCAAGCCATGCTATGCTTTAGATGATGGATGTGTTTCCAGTGTTGAGGACTCTATGCTATAAGCTCTTAAAACTGGGAATACATTAATTACACTATATGCCCAAAAGTTTCCGGACACTTGCAGATTTTCACATGTTTTAGAATTTCTTTTAAATGGTTTAACTGATTGCCGTTAAACTTCGGGCATGCAAAGAATAGACAATAACTCATATTTTAAATTGAAGATTCGGTCTTGAGGGCAATTAGGGGATCGTCTACAAACTGATTAATACAAAGAGGTATTTGGCCCACCCCGCTGTATAGAATACTGATAACAAGATAAAATTTTCATAAATGGTAATGTGTAAAGTGCATAATATTCACAGGAATTTTCGTAAACTCAGCACAAATATTTGGGAAGATATAAAGTTTTTCTTAAAAAATCTCGAATTTTCCCACCTGTTTTTCTGCTTATAACATGCAGAGTTTTCTGTTATATTATACGAAACTTATAGAAAAGATGGCAATATGTTAGAAAATAATTTTGTAAAAATTTAAAAAAGAAAATTTGAATATTACAGGAATTATGAGTATTTTTATAAATAATGCTTTACTGCGCATGCGCGAAACATAGTGTAGTTTTTCTTTCACAACTTTAAAGCCAGATATATAGGCCAACTTATATAAAAAAATTCAGTTCAATATAATTAGTATTCAGAAAGATATCGGCATTACAACGAGCAGAATTTTAGCTCCTGTCGAAGAGAAGCTAAATATGAGGGGTTGTACAAAAATTGATATTTTTTAAACTTATATCTTTAAATAGTTATATTGAATTGTATAATGGTTAGAATTTGCTGAATACCCAATGAAGACATCAATTACGTGCATAACTTAAATTCCAGCTAATTAGGCACTATAAATAACAAAAATTTTATTACATTAATTATATTATTTACATGATTATTAACAAGTTACATATTACAATTTTACGGCCAAACGATATTTTTAAATATATTCCTTTTATGGAGAAACGATTTTTTATCTAATTAATTTCTTTTCTTAAAATATTTTGATAATTCTGCATATATATTTTTATTCGTTACGAATATTAGATGTGTTCATGGGTATTCAGCAAATTCTAACCACTATAAAATTCAATATAACTATTTAAATATATAAGTTTAAAAAATATCAATTTGTGTACAACCCCTCATCTTTTAGCTTCTCTTCGAAAAAATCTAAAATTCTGCTCGTTGTAATGCCGATATCTTTCTGAATACTAATGCTGTTGATCTGAATTTTTTTATATAAGCTGCCCTATATATCTGGCTTTAAAGTTGTGAAAGAAAATTTGCGCTATGTTTCGCGCATGCGCAGTAAAACAATATTTACTAAAAATGCTCATAATTCCTGTAATATTCAATATTTCTTTTTCAACTGTTTACAAAATTTTTCTCTAACATATTGTCATCCTTTTCGTAAGTGCCTTATAATATAATAGAAAACTCTGCATGTTATAAGCAAAAAACAGGTGGGAAAATTTCAGAGTTTTTAAGAAAACCTTTATATCTTACCAAATATTTGTGCTGAGTTTACGAAAATTCCTGTGAATATTACGCACATTAACCATTACCATTTCTGAAAGTCTCATCTTGTTATCTGTATTTTGTAAAGCAGGGTGGGCCAAATATGTTTTTGTCTTCATCAGTTTGTAGACGGTCCCCTAATTGCCCTCAGGACCGAATCTTTAATGTAAAATGTCAGCTATTGTCCATTCTTTACATGCCCGAAGTTTAAAGGCAGTCAGTTAAACCATTCCGGAGAAATTCTAAGAAATGTGCAAGTGTCCGGATACATTTGGGCATATGTTTTCAATATGACCTTTCCTTCCTGAAGCACAATATAGCCATTGATTGTCTCTTGCGCCGCTAAACCGAAAGGAAACCATTCCTGCAACGCAGCCTGTAGTGGTTACGTTTCTATTCAATGCAAAAATGCAGGGCCTTCAACTATGGAATATAGTCCATAGATTCCAGAATTTGAGCATCAATATGGCTTTACGATGAAAAACAGGAGACAAGTATTCGTTCGAGATTATCGAGTCTACTTTGCATTACAGGATTCTGCTTGGACTCTCTTTAGAGGCGAAATTGGCTTGGTTTGAAAATCGCTCGGGAAGAATTTATCCTTATATTTTTTATTAACGGCTCTGATGAATGGAGACGAAGTTAATAGATATTCAAAAATAGGTATCCAACCTAGCCCAATAGCTCATTCGTTGTATGAAAACCATTTTTTAAATTTTATAGTGTTGAAGAGGGGTTGCCGAATTTAAGGTTACCAAAATCCTCCACCAAAGGTCATGCAAAAAACCTTCTAGGTTTCTTCATATTACATGGTGGATTTTTAAAATACTCGGATGGATGTACATTATATCCAAACTATATGCCCACCAAATTTAATTATGTGACCAAATGATGAGAAAATCTAAAACTCCCATCTTCCAATCCAATTCACGTATCTCTACATGAAATAAGATTTTTGTTTACGGCAAACAACATAAACTCCACACAATAACTTAGCATTCAATAACAAAACATTCGCTTCCCTTCAATTGGTAGAAGGAAATAGGGTGTGCCGACACTCTCTCCGGCCCCAGGATAGACAGCTAATAGCGTCCCGTCACGCTCGCTGTAGCGAAAGTGTTGAGGTGCAATTAAAAAAATTACACAGCGTTACATACTGTTTTAAACATAACGTCAGTTAATAGATATTCAGAAATAGGTATTCAACCTAGCCCAATAGCTCATTCGTTGTATGAAAACCATTTTTTTAATTTTATAGTGTTGAAGAGGGGTTGCCGAATCTAAGGTTACCAAAATCCTCCACCAAAGGTCATGCAAAAAAACCTTCTAGGTTTCTTCATAGTACAGGGTGGATTTTTAAAATACTCGGATGGATGTACATTATACCCAAACTATATGCCCACCAAATTTAATTATGTGACCAAATGATGAGAAAATCTAAAACTCCCATCTTCCAATTCCACTTCACGTATTCCTCGGACATTTCATATCATTTTTTTTAATACGGATTATAATTCCTCTACATGAAATAAGATTTTTGTTTACGGCAAACAACATAAACGCAACACAATAACTTAGCATTCAATAACAAAACATTCGCTTCCCTTCAATTGGTAGAAAAAACGGGGCGTGCCGACACTGTGTCCGGCCCCAGGATAGACAGCTAATAGCGTCCCGTCACGCTCGCTGTAGCGAAAGTGTTGAGGTGCAATTAAGAAAATTACACAGCGTTACATACTGTTTTAAACATAACGTCAGTTAATAGATATTCAGAAATAGGTATTCAACCTAGCCCAATAGCTCATTCGTTGTATGAAAAGCATTTTTTTTTATTTTATAGTGTTGAAGAGGGGTTGCCGAATCTAAGGTTACCAAAATCCTCCAACAAAGGTCAGGGGAAAAACCTTCTAGGTTTCTTCATATTACATGGTGGATTTTTAAAATACTCGGATGGATGTACATTATACCCAAACTATATGCCCACCAAATTTAATTATGTGACCAAATGATGAGAAAATCTAAAACTCCCATCTTCCAATTCCACTTCACGTATTCCTCGGACATTTCATATCGTTTTTTTAATACGGATTATAATTCCTCTACATGAAATAAGATTTTTGTTTACGGCAAACAACATAAACGCAACACAATAACTTAGCATTCAATAACAAAACATTCGCTTCCCTTCAATTGGTAGAAAAAACGGGGCGTGCCGACACTGTGTCCGGCCCCAGGATAGACAGCTAATAGCGTCCCGTCACGCTCGCTGTAGCGAAAGTGTTGAGGCGCAATAAAGAAAATTACTCAGCGTTACATACTGTTTTAAACATAACGTCACTACATAAATAATAGAAAAACAAAATATTAGATTAAAAAAAGAAAAATATATAGAAGAAACAGAAGAAATAAACAATAATGAAAATTATCACAATACACCTTTTTGCGCGCCCAACGCAGCAGCATCAAGTGATTGCGTCAGCAAAATTTTCCTAAAATTAACCAACAAACCACTATAGTATTAAACAACAAAAAAATTATCCAATAATTAAAATGATTAAAAACACATAAAAGAAAAAATAGAAAGTAAAAAATACAATCAGAATGGAATAAATAGAAGAGAACTAGAATGACGAACTTCTTCAGAATTGAAGTAGTATTCTTTTATGTGTTTTAAATCATTGTAATTATTAGAGAATTTTTTTGTTGTTTAATACTATAGTGGTTTGTTGGTTCATTTTTGGAAAATTTTGCTGACGCAATCATTTGATGCTGCTGCGTTGGGCGCGCAAAAAGGTGTGTTGTGATCACACACACACACACACACACACACACACACACACACGCACACATTACATACTGTTAATACCACATGTTTCATACATTTTCATTTACATTGTTTACTTCTTCTGTTTCCTTCTTCATATTTTTTTTCTTTCTCTAGAATAATTTTTTGTTTTTCTATTATTTGTTTTTGTATTTTATCAGATGTTGCTGCATTTGCGCCATTCTGTATAATACAAAAGAGTTTTAATTTTAATTAATATTTAAATTTGTATATATTTTTTTGTTAAATTTTATCATTTGTATCTATCACTTCATAAAGACATATTTCAGTAAGTATTTCTTTCATGCTCGAATAAAAAAATAAAGTACTATGCTCATATGCGGTTAATGAAACTTACTCATTTTTTATTATATTAATGCGGAAGATTTTTCGGAGAAAATTCGAATACAGACTTATCATGATTCAATACCACTCGTACAATATCACTATCTTTTATTGAATGGTTATATTTAGAAATTTTCTATCGATCTTCTTTTGTAAAGCGCCGAGAATAAACCTCTACATGAAATAAAACATCAGGCTTGCGGTAAGAACCACAAGAAAACGTAGTTTATTCAGGGAAATTTCGAAACAATGAATGAAATCAGAGTAAATCTTTTTCAGCGATTGCAATACGAGTAGATAATTTAGTTGTCTTTTCTACTGGAAAAAGGAAGCATCAAGAGAAATGTTTTTAAACCCACACGCGTTGCTTATTAAATAAACAATGACACTGTAAGTTTCTGTTCGGGTATATTTAGAAATTTTATATCCATCTTCTGTAACATACTGTTAATAATTCCTCTAGATCAGTGGTGCGCAAACAATTTTCATTTCTGATCCCCGTCATTTCGTGTAAAATTTTGTCGCGACCCCTCTGGAGGCCTGATAGCCTTAGTCGCGACCCCTCTGGAGGCCTGATAACCTTAGTCGCGACACCTCTGGAGGTCTGATAACCTTAGTCGCGACACCTCTGGAGGCCAGATAACCTTAATCGCAACCCCTCTGGAGGCCTGATAGCCCAGTCGCGACCCCTGGAGACCTGATAACTAAAGCGACCCTCTTAGCGTCTGGACAACCTGAATGCACTCCATCTGGAGACTATACCCAGCTCTGTTCCCCAGAGGCCTGATAACCTTAGTCGCGACCCCTCTGGAGGTCTGATAACCTTAGTCGCGACCCCTCTGGAGGTCTGATAACCTTTGTGGAGACGGTCGCAACCACAATTTTTGAAGAAAAGCTTTATATTTTTTATTGTCATATAAATTTCTTTGAATTTAGCGACCTACAAAAATTTTCCCACGACCCCTTTGGGGGTCGCGATGCACGGTTTGCGCACTACTGCTCTAGATGAAGGAGAAATAAACAGAAAAGGGATAAAAATCTATAAATGAAACATTGCACTTCAGTGGAAACTAAATAATATACACAATGCAGATTATTTCTCTTTTCTTTGCTTTCAGAATGGATATAGAAAGGCAAAGCATTGGATCGAGTTTTTTTTTTTTTTGAATGGTGTTAATTCAAAGAAAAAAATCACGATGTCCGACAAAACAATTCCAAGAATATGTTACATAGTTTTCAAAAAGACACTTTTATGGAAACTTGCGCTGGTGTATCATACTTTCTTTCAGTAATTCGAAGTCGAAGATGTTTTGAAATAAACAAGACTATGATGAGTGCAATATCGCCATTTTTGATTGAGTGCTTCTATTTAGAAATTTTGGATCGATGATCTTTTCGAGGATGTTGAAAATCTTTCTAAGTGAAATAAATTATCCATATGTTTGAAGCTCCATAAATAACACTAGATGATTAATCATATAGTTTTCTTAATAATTTAATACTGAAAATAATTTGACTCTGATGAATGCAATATCATCGTTCTTCATAGAGTTAAACATTGCCTATGAAGTTTAATTTCAAAGTATTGATAATAAACTTTCTACATGAAGTAAACATCCATGTGGCGAAGCTCTATAAATAAGAAAATGCCACAGTCAATTAAAAAATTCTACATGTCTGCATGACTTATTATCGCACAAAATTAAACACTCAAATTAATATTTGGGGCAAAATCTGATATATATTCATAATTTTAGACATGTTTAGTTGAATGTAAATGTAAAGATAACGCCTAGAATAATATTTATAATTTGATGAGTAATAACAAAGTTACAGGGTTGAAATAAAACCCGATTATTTTAACCTACACTTCGAACTCTTCTAAAGATTTACTTTCTTTGGGATAAATAAAATACAGTCATTTTAGGGAAACTTCCCCAAATGAAAAGAACTTTTGAGTCTATGTTCTTGGAAAATATAAGAATATCTCACAGAATTAAAATAATACAGAGGTAGCAAATTAATTTAATATCAAAAGCGTTGAGTCTGTGTTTTGAATTAAGAAATTTATAGAATAATATCAATTCTCAAAATAAATTTCAGGAAAATAAACTTTCCATTATCTTTCAGTTTTATAATATTCGAACAGAAATTAAATGATAAGAAAATGGATACAGTAATACTGTCAGTTTAGTTTGTGATAAGTTTGTAACTGAGTGTAAACATGAGGCCCAATAAATTTTGCTTCATGTTCAACATGCCATGCCGATTAAATGTATTTGTATAATAATGAAATTTTACATGTGTCGAAATATCACAAATAATTCAAAAATATTTAACAAATTCAGAAGCCAGACATACAGTTCGAATGACAGACAGAATGTTCGAAGTCAGTAAATTGAATCAAGAATGAAACTTTCCTCCCAACTTAGAATATTAAAACATTAAATTTAATATTTGTATTTCAATAAAACTTTCAGTTTTCAGTTTTTCTCAATCTTTCAATAAATCTTTCTGTTTCATTTTTATAAGCCTAATCTAAAGCAATTTAAAAGAAAAGAGCTAAACTTTACTTTTAATAACATGTTTTCAGAGTTCAAATAAGGCGGCCGGTAATTTGGTTGTTAAGAAAAGTCACGGCAAAGAACAAAAAAGAAAAGAAATGGATTTGACGAAGACATATGGCCACTGAGAGGCAAATAATCAACTAGAGTGTTGGTCAAGTTCTCACTAGAATAAAATAAAATTCGAGGCACGTTGTTGGAAGTTTATCTGTTTCTATAGATGTAAGTCAGTCCACTTTCTAAAATGGGAAATTGCTTTTATAGGAAATAGAGCAATGAAATGTCTAAAAAATCCTGAAATTTTTCATTTAAGCTACAATATTTCAAAATTTCTGCCAGTGTATCAATGTGTGAATTTTTGAATTTGTTAAATCATTGACCTTAGACCCTATGTTATTTCAATACTACAGATGCAATAGATTTCTAAGAAAAGATAAGATAAGACATCTAAAATCTTGATTTTTGATCTTGAATCTTGATTTGATTTTTAATTTATTTTACTGTAATAACCATAAAATGTTCTTTAGAACTTTTTAGAAAATTAATAAAACCTGATGCCTTTTTCTTACGATATGTTTTGTTTTGTTTTATTATTTTCATGAGTAATGTAATTATTCAATGCTGCTTACTTGTTTGACAGCTTTCAACATATATCTATTGGTATTATTTTTGTCTTTCGCAATACATAGTACAGGGTGGTCATAAGTTATTGGGCCCATTTCAAAAATTAATAAAAAATGACCAGCAATAGTAAAACTAGGATTTTTTAAAAATGATAGCGCATTTTAAAAGGATTTTCCCATATAGGTAACGCGCCGTTACGGCGGTCTAGGTGATCGCAAATTATTGAACATCTCCCATTTTTGAAAGCCATTATCTGCGAAACAATTAAAGCTACAAGAAAAATAAAAGCATGTATTTGTGCGGAATTTTACGGTCTTTATTTTGTTAACCCTTTCCGGGGCAGTGGTTACAAAAGAGGACACCAACTTTAAAATTTTCTTAAAAAATCCCAATCCACTTTGAAACCCGAAAAGATGCACGAAAAGGCAGTTACTAGTACTCCTTTTAGAATGTAGATGGCAGCACAATGAAATTTCGCTCGAAAAGGAAGTATTGGAGATTAAAAATGCGAAAATTCCTTGACTCAGATATCGGAAAGTTTTTGAGTTCTTGGAGTTTACAATTTCAGCAAAATCAAACGACAATTTTCCTCAAACATTCTCGAAGTTTTAATTTATGAGTTTCTTGAGGATTGAACAATATTTTTGTGAGCGTATCAAGGTGCCTATATCTAAAGGGGTTCTCATATGAGGGGTTGTCCCTAAAGGTCTATGACCCACCGCGAAATGATGCAAGTTAAATTTTTTTTGTAGATTCTATGTCTTGACAATAAACTAAACTCTTCATGATGTTTTTTCATCATATTTCAACAAATTTAATGCCTTGCACCGGAAAGGGTTAAATCAATTATAATTGAAAACTGAATAGCTGTTGTTGAACTGGAAAAGTTGATTATTTTGTTTCTATGTTAAATGTAAATATTCTGCAAATAATCATTTAATGTTCATTAAATAATTGCTTAACTTTTCAAGGAACCCTCTCCATTTCGTCCTGAAACATTTTGTCTGGATTTAAGTGATGGCTCACTCAGTAATCCCTACTAAAATAGCAGAGTCGTTATAGCATAATGATATCATCTAATTGTTTCCATACCAATGCAGCCTAAATACAAGTGGAACAGCATCCAAAAATGCAGTTGTAAGTCGCGTCAATTTTATACCAACAGCTCTTTCGAAAATAACATTGCTATTAAAAATGTACGAATTATACGAAAGGCAACAAATGAAAAGTTCGATCTCGAGTTTTCGATGGACCTCTTTTCTAGACCTCCTGGGGTTTATGTCTGTTGGTGTGTCTACCTGTATTCTGTTTGTGAATATAATAAAATCCGGATCTTGAAGAATTAAATTTGTTATGAGGTTTTCATACCAAAATTATGGAACTCTGGTAAATTTTTGACGATATCCGTTAAAAGGAAATCTTCCCATCTCTCCTTCCGTGTCCTTCTGAACACCAAAATTCAAAAACAAAACACGCCTGAATGATGAAATTTTGCTTATGGGTTTATTACCAAGAATATAAGTATATTTCAAATATCAAACCAGATCCTTCATGGGTTTCTTACCTGTCGGTATGTCTATTCTGCTGTGTGTGAATATGATACCTCAAAACATGCTATGCTAAAAGAATGAATATTAATTTCATTATCTAACACCAAACACCAAAATTGAATCAAATTTTGGACCGAATCGGTGAAAGAGATAAGGTTTTATTCCAAAATGCACATTAGATCCTTTGCATTATATTATCAAATTGGGGTTAAAGCGCTCCATGCTGATAAGTACAGTAGAATTTCAATCATTCGAACCTTCAATTATCGGAATCTACAATTTTGTGAATAGAATTTTAGAGAAAAAATTGAAGAAGAACGTCAAAATTGGTATAATAGTCATAGGAGCGTTCTCAGTAGTCTTCATGTGTCCTTTCCCAACCAAAGGGGGTAATTTTTGCATGGGAATGAGTTAATTTATGAACGCAACTTATTCTTTTTGATATATGTAAACTAAAATAGAGTACATACATACTGTACAGTTTATATTTAATTTTGATAAATATGTATGTAATGTATATATGTGTATAATTCAATTTGTAGTGATTAAATTATGCATGAAGGTTCATAAATGAATTACTTCAAATTAAATAGTGCTTAATGGTAATTAAATGGGAAATTACATGGTTGTGGCTTATTTTTTATGTAACTCTTACATTATTTAGAGTTTTCAGTAGATTACGTTTGTTGAACGTAATTTCATAAATATTGAAGTTAAGTTTTCTTTATGATTGACGTCTTTTTTTACTGAATTTCTGTTTATGAAATCATCCGAATTTCCGCATATCAGAATCTCCTCGATCCCGCTTAATTCACGGCCGCAGTGGTCTAATGGTTAGGTCTCGGCCGAAGGGTCGCAAGTTCGAAACCCGATTCCACTAAAGATCTGCCGTGTATGTGGGCCTGCTGCACCTTAAATCATACGTAGGTAGTCACAGATCCTCCTTTTGATATGGTGCACAGCATCCATTTCTCCCTGGCCTAGCCGCTAATGAGGTGTGGAAGTTTGGAGGGGGTATGCCAGCTTAGGTGTCGTCTTCATCTGACAGTGGTTCAAAATTACGAGGTCATTTCCAAAATTGCCTTCAAAAGTGGACTTTAATATAACTAAACTATACCTCGTTGAATTCGAATAATTTAGCGAGAATGTATAGGCCAGAACAATCCGGGCATTGTGTATTTTTTCATATTTACCCTCTATGCTTCATTAAGTAAATTTCAAAAAATATAAGTAATTGATCCAAGAATTAGTAGACTATAACAAAATTAATTTTCTAGAGTATTTATTTGAACAGGGCGAAACCATACAGGCATTGCGGCAATTTTAATGAAAAGAGATAATTATGTTTCTGACATTTAATATATGATTTGATTTGATGAATTCAATTTAATTAGATAAAATAAAAATGCCCACATCAATTTTAATTACGCATTATTTGAGAAACATAGGAAAATATAATGTTATTGACAAATACATTCAGGATCACTCCAAGAAGGCGATTTTCGAAGCAAAATTATGTTTTTGATATTGTAGATAATACAAATTAAATTAATTTTAATCTGATGCAGGTCACTGATTTTTTTATATTTCAAAATTTCAATTATAAATTTAAATATGTAAATGAACAAACCTATGCTGCATCAATATAAAAATAGGAAAAGTTATGCCACGAATTCAAGCAGGTTTTCAAATATGTCGAATTAAAACACAAACCTCGCTTCGATCGGTCAGAAGTACACATATATTTATTTTTAATTACATGTAATTTCCCATTGCATATACTTAGATAACAAACAAGGAAAAAATTAGCTAATATTGTATATTTTCATTCAAACGTAAAATAGTAATAATTTAATGACGGAAACAAAGAATTTTATTTTCGTCATAAAATTCTTTTCATCTCATGATTTTTTATTCACATTTCAGTACGTGCATGACTATATTTTAATAAATATATCACGCTCAGACTAACAGATTTTGTTTCATAGATATAAAATAAAACATTTAAATTTTAGTTTCAAAATTTCAATTATAACTTTATGTATGTAAATGGAATAACCAATGCTTCATCAGTATAAAAATATGAAAAGTGTTACGACACGAATTAAAGCAGGATTTAAAATATGTCGACTTAAAACACAAAATAGCACCTTATATATAATATGTCATTTCATATACTGAGATGAGAATAATATATGAGGAAAAAAAATCAAATAACATTTTATATTTTCTTTCAATGTCGAAACTATTCTTTGTCAAAAATATGACGAAATGCATATCAAAATTTCTTTTTTATACATATTCCAGTACATGCATGACGATAATTTAATAAATATACCAAGCTCAAACTTACAGATTTTATTTCATAAACGTAGAAGAGCCTACATAAATATTTATATTTAAATATATATAATTTAGCATTGCGTATATTGAGATGACCTTCGAGAGAAAAATCAGCTAATTTTGTATACTTTCTTTCAAACATAAAAATGAATTCTT
>BGPR01005091.1:68642-86521 GCA_013235015.1 Araneus ventricosus
TGCATGGCGATAATTTAATAAATATACCATGCTCAAACTTACAGATTTTGTTTCATAAACCTAGAAGAACCTACTTAAATATTTATATTTAATTATATATAATTTACCATTGCTTATATTGGGATGACCTTTCAGAGAAAAATCAGCTATTCTTGTATGCTTTCTTTCAAACATAAAAATGAACTCTTTATAAAAGAATTTTATGACAAAATGCATCTCTTGATTTCTTTTTTTATACATATTTCAGTACATGCGTGGCGATAATTTAATAAATATACCATGCTCTAACTTACAGATTTTGTTTCATAAACGTAGAAGAACCTACTTAAATATTTATATTTAATTATATATAATTTACCATTGCTTATATTGGGATGATCTTTCAGAGAAAAATTAGCTATTCTTGTATACTTTCTTTCAAACATAAAAATGAATTCTTTATAAAAAAAATTTTATGACAAAATGCATCTCATGATTTCGTTTTTATACATATTTCAGTACGTGCATGACGATATCTTAAAGGCCAAAAAATAAAACACACACACAAAAAAAATCACAATGCCAAAACTGCCTCCACCTTACGCATGACCGGGTAAACCTAGAAGTTCACCAAACCAAGCAAAAACAGTTGTGTGTGCCGACATGGCATAACGCCAAAAGGGAAGAAATACACAGCCCATTTCTAACATAAATTTCCCCAGCCTCTTAAATAACAGCCTTTTTATTCCTAAGATGCTTAGCTGGACGATTTTACATCCCATACTCGTGTTTTGTTTGAGACAAATTTCGCAATATCCTGCGCTAAATGGATGAAAGCCAGTATGAATTTGGAGTTAAAGAGATGAAAAGATAAAAAAAGTCCATTAAGGATTTTTCATTAATAGGCATATTTTATTATGCTTTCCTTGGCAACGTACAGATATTTATTTTAGGCTCGTGTATTCAGTAAGAAGATTCTGCCTTAAAATGTTTACTCTTTTAAAGAACATTATCTAAAAAGCATTAATTTTCTTGAAGAATATTTTAGATCAAAATTATCTTCTGAAAAGTAAATAACATTTAAGCGTTTTAGGCAAATATTTTTTTATAATTTTATTTAATTCAGTAAAATCAATCTGATGGAAAGAAATGCGTTTTATGATTTTGGTATTTTTATGTTCGTTTATTTATCTATTTATTTATTTTTCTTTTTTCTTATCAGCTAATATATCACTTCAAACGACTTCTATGTATCTTCTTTTATAGTGTTTAAGTAAGTCAAAATATTAATTAAGACATGGCTTTATCTAAATCATTTAATTTAATTTTGCACACGATTTACGAATTCATTTATTTCATGGGGTATAAGTAGAAATATTAGGAGCTTATTATATTATTGGCGATTATTTAAAAAAATTTTATTCGAAGAAATGCCAGAAACTAAACTTTGTTAAGTCTTATAAATATAAAGGAAAAATCTTTGTTTTTGCTCACAAAGAAACTTGCTTAAAATTAAAAGCAAAGTGTTAAGAAAATTTCTAAAATATGAAGAATTTTTCGGAAAGAGTGATCTTCAAGAAAACTCTCAACAGGTAAGTAGTAAAGCTAAATGGTAAGATTTCTGGTTTCTTTCACTTTATTGAAATATTTGATAAATTACATACTTCCCTACTTCAGTCTTGCTTTTATCATTGTGAAAAGAAATTGAAGACATTGTGATGGCGACATAATTCTAATTTCTTTTTACTGTACCTTCACAATTTGTTTTCGGAAAAAATGTGACATTCATCAAAAACGTGTTTCCTTCTATATCATTCGTGTAAATGATTATGCATTAGACAGCATTCTTCATATAAATGATGCACTCTTCAACTTTTACCATTTTATGCAAAAAGGCTGAAATCATGTTTATTTTGAGGATTCCTGACAACAATTTGTTTACATTTTCATAACAGTTTATATTGTTTATACACTCCTCTGCCAAAATTTGTGATTTCTACAATTATTTCCACTTTACTTAACACAAAACAAAATAAAACCACGACTAAACGAAGAACTAAAATATATTTACTTCGAGCTCTATTTTTCATTTTAGACAGGGGTTTTGATGAACGCGCACAATGCATAGTTTACCATTTTCTAGGAAATATATGGTTTCTCTGCTACAGCATCAAGTTGTTGTTGCAGATGAGAAAAAGAAATGGAGTGAGTATTGTTTTTTCGTGCAAATTTGTACGTTGTAGGCACGCAGATAATAATTATCGGTTAGGTGATTTTAAATGAATCTCAAGAACTTTGGGTTCTTACTTATCTTTTATTTCATTGCTAGGCTTTATTTAAAAGAGATGGTTAGTCTTAGAAAAACTACAAAATGTTATGTTTAAAAAATGAGAAACTATGATCTCCTATTTGAAAAAAAAACCTCCTGAAGTTGGTCTTCCAAACTCTATTTAAAAAAAACTCTTTTATGACAATAAGAGAATTCTGCTATACAGCATGTGTAAACAGCACAATTTCCAACCACCTAATGGAATTAATAAATAGGAAAATATAACAGGCCATTGAAGCCAATAATAATTAGGAAGATGGAAAAAAATTATTTGGAATATTTTACTGAATTATTCCAAACATAAATTTATGAAAGCACCTAGCCCCTTTAAAATAATTAAATTTATTACGTTAGAAATATACAGGGTGTCCACACTTCTCGTGGTCCAATAGCTAATTTCTAAACCGTTAGAGATAGATATATAGTTCCAACTGGAAAAATGCTTTATATGAGGGGAAGAATTATAATATATGCTTTTGAGTGAATAAATATATTCCTGAGAAAGTTACGAAATCTAACTTTTTATACGGTACCCCGTTCTTATCAATCATATTTAGTAAAATATTCTCGACACTCTAACATTTTAAACAAAAAAGTTCCACTCTTCTGCGACTAAAACTGACCAAGTTATAGAGCTTTGAATATAGCTAACATAGATCACTTTACACCATTTCAATAGCCGTCTTGAAGACAATCCACCAATCAATGCGCAGAACTTGCTCGAAGAAGCTGCTAATTGGTTAAAAATAATGAAATTCAGAGTTCCATAACTCGCTGAGTTTTAGTTGCAGAAGAGTGGAACTTTCTTGTTTAAAATGTTAGAGTGTCAAGAATATTTTACTAAATATGACTGATAGGACCGGGGGGCCGTATAAAAAGTTAGAATTCGTAACTTTTTCAGAAATACATTTAGTGACTCCTAAAACATAAAATATAATTCTTCCCTTTATTTAAAGCATTTTTCCAATTGGAATTGTACGTCTATCTCTAACGGTTTAGAAATTAGCTATTGGACCACGATGAGTGTGGACACCTTGTGTAGACATTCACATTACCCAAACACAAAATATTTTATATAGGCAAATATTCAGATAGTCAGTTAACCATAAACAACATTTTACTTTGGATGCTTGATTGCATGATCGCTGGCTCGTCTCTCAGCCGAGATTGATTCGTCACAATTCACACCACACGGGGACGCTGTTCTTCACATAGTAAACATACGTCCAAAGTAGTTATATAAGATAGGGAAACTTCTTAAAATATATCGTGTTTCCTGTTGTGGTAAAGTTTCACAGGTTTAAAGATCACAAAATTATAAGCAACATTAAAAAGCCGTTAAAAGTACAGGCTGTTTCAAAAGAAATGACTGAATCAGTGGTGTATCTCAGGGGTGTAGTGGACCAGAACACACCAGAGAGGCGTTCCGGCACTGCTTTTTGAATTTTTATTTATTTATATATAATTTTATTATAAATAAGAAATAAGTGTAAGATACCTAATTAAAAGAAAGCGGTCTTTTTCTAAGCCTTACCCTCGAAAATATGAAAAATATTTAAATTAATAAAAGTAATAAAATGGCGAGTGGTGGCGGGAAGGAATTAAAAGCATTTAAAGTTGCAAACATTTAATTGCATTTTATGTTTCGATTCTGAAGACTCATGGTATTTTCTGTATTATTTATCAATGTCAGGATTTTATTACTTAGTTTACTTACTTAATTATTAATTTAATTATTACCTAATTTTAGTATAACTTGAAATCAACATAATTCTTTAAAAACATCTTCATTATATTCATACATTTAACTACAGTACGCATCATGTTAATGTTTGATCAAAAGTAAAGTGTTGACGTTCCATTATCTCACAATTTCAATACCTAGATAAAATAATTATAGATTTCAAATCTAAAAATATTTTATTATGAAGTAAACACAGCCACACCCCATCACCCTCTTCATTTTACCCCTTCTCCCCTACAATATGAAGTAAACCTCTGCTCCACCCCATTACCCTCTCCATTTGACCCCTTCTCCCCTACAATATGAAGCAAACCCCTGCTCTACCCCATTACCCTCTCCATTTGACCCCTGCCCCCCCCTACAATATCACCAAGCAAGAGCGTTCCGGCACTGCTTAATTTATGACTACACCACCGGTGTAGTCGCAAGATAAGCAGATCCGGAACGCTTTAAAAGCAGTGCCGGAATGCTCTAACCTGGGTGACAAAAATTGCACTGTTTTAAGAACGTTTCCACAATTTTTTCTTGTATATTGCTCTTCAAAATAAAACATTGCCGGCGCTCCACTACACCCCTGGTCTAGATTCTTAATCGTTATATATTTATGGAACGACGAGGATCTCGTGAATGAGAGTTATGTCGTTGGAAGAGGCATGGCCTAGAGTTTTAGCAAATCGCCGCTAGATGGCTCTCCACATGTGAAAGACGGCGAAATCCTACATGAACGCAGTCTGTTGAGAAAATGGCTTCCGCTCAACAGAAGTCGTTTTGCGTTCTTGCAAGACTAAGTCAGTAATTACAATGAAACGTGCTTTTTGTCTACGTTCCGGGATTGATCATTCCTTACAGACATCGAGGACCTCAAACACAAGTTTTCAGAAGCAATAGCGTCCGCAAATCCCATCAACTTGCAGAAAGTGTGGGACGAATTTAGCTATCTTCTTAATGTCATAAGTCAAGTGGACACATAGAACAATTATAATACCAGTCATGAAACTTTAGTTCTTTGTCCCATTACTTTTTGTATGTTCTCATTAAAAAATATTAAGGTTCAAAATCCGGTCATTCCTTTCGACACCCTGTATAATCACATTGCAGGAGATACGTTGTGTCTTTCTTGTCGCATATCAAAATGTTACTTCTGTTATAAAATCTTAGTCGCATCACTAAAATTTCTTAGCTCATATGTCGGTCATTTGGGAATGCTGAAACAGTCTATAATCTTTTTAATGAACCTTAATTTTTGACGTAGATTCATGTCTCTCCATAGTGGTCTAATGTTGTGTCGAGGAAGGAAAAAATTATGACGCTTTTCGTGGAATTTTTAAACGCTTATAGCTCCGCAACGTAATAACATAGAGAGTTGGTGTTAGTTTCATTTAACAGAGAAAGGTTTACATTGAAGATTGCAAAAGGAATTTTAGTATTTGTAAATACGGTTTAGTCACAGTCGAGTTTCAAAGTTGTGAAAATCACTAAAAATTTTGATAACGTCACAGCTACCGATGCGCGCGCACGCAAACTAAGGCAATTCATTTATCGATCTGAGGTAAATGTGAAATATTACTCCAGAATTGTTGAATTAAGTCGAATTCCATGCTAAAGTGAAATGATTATAGCTCCGCAACCAAATAACATAGAATGTTTGTCTTAGTTTCATTTAACAGAGAAAGGTAGACTTTGAAGATTGCAAAAATAATTTTAGAATTTGTTATTACGGTTTAGTTACAGTCGAGTTGCAAATTTGGTGAAAATCACGAAGAATTTAACATAGATAGTCACAAGAGACTATAGATTTAAAAGTCGCATAGAGCTACTTTAGTCACAGAAAGTCAAAGTTGAGTAAGGTGAGTAAGTCTGCGCCCCTCAATCCCAGCGGCCTTTTCGCAGAGACAGCCTCCAGTCGAATTTTTTTTTCATTGTTTGAGGAGGGCAAACACTGAATTTAATCATTCACATGTTAAAAGTTTATAAATTTCTTTTCCAAATTTTCAGAATGTTCCATCGTCTTTTTCATGTGTTTTTAATTATTTTTTACCATGGCTCAAACGAAGGAGAATTTAATTAAATTCGATTACTTTTTTCCAACATTCCCCCAAACAAATTTTTTGCTTCATAACAAATAAATTTTAAAATCGCTTAATTATCTTTGAAGTGTTCCAGACAAAAAAGTACAGTATATATAAAAGTGAAAAATAATTATTAGCACACATATAAAAATAATTTAATTAACGGTAAAATAAAATCTTAGGAATCAATGATTTTTTCCGAAACTTCTTGCACAATTATACCGATTTGAATTAATTCATAATAAAATTTTCGTTATGACTTTTCTTAATTAAATGCAATAATTACTGAAATAACATTCTTTATTATTACGTGTTTTCTTTTTTTAAGCACTATTTAAATATAATTATCTAAATAATTATTAGTAATTCGTAATTTTTAAGGAAAACTAACATGTATTAATTAAAGAGTTTAGATCGTATATTCCTTCTTAAAATTTGTACTATTTCAAAATCTCTACTGAAATTCCATCGAAAAACAAATATAAGATCATGATACCTTAAGCTTAATTGTACACTCCTGAGTTAAATCTTTAAGACCCATTTCGAAATATATGCTTCATATTTAGAAATAATAAAAATATTTTAAAATCCTAAAAATTTAGAAATAATTTTGAAAATATTTAAATCAGACTCCGAAATGCGTAAACCAGAGCAGCTTTAATATAATTTTTATTATTATTTTCCAACTTTACCATCGTGTTAAATATTTTGTGAAATTCTTTACATGAAATCATAAACTGTACCAAGAAAGAGTAAAATTTTAAATACTCTTGACCAATATTTTATTTAATCTACGCAAAAAACAAAAAAACTCATTTTTAGCTATTACAGGATAATTTAACTAGGAATAGATGTTATTAGATGAATGATAGATGATATTAGTTCAGGATTAATGTAGTAAATTTGGAGAAAGAGAATTACTAGTTCTGAAACGATAGAATAATGCACAAGTGTTATGAATATAGCATCGGTAACTTTCTGTTTAAAGTTTTATCGATAGAATTGAATTTATACTCTAATAATTTCTAACTAAATATTTCTCTCTACAAAAAAATTCTCTGTTATTCTTTCTTCTTTTCCAAGAAAGAAAAATTTGCACTGTATCAAATTCTCTACTGAAATTCCGCGATGATAGATATTTATTCTTATTTATTATACTTTCTGACTAAAATTGGTAATTTTCTGAGGTCATGCTTATCAAAATGCCTTTCCACTGAGTTTTAACTGATAGAAATTTCCCTTTGCTTTATTTTGAAAAAAATCTTCAATTTCCATAAAGTCTAATAAATTCCTCCATACGATATTGATCTTTCCTAAATGATTATGTGACCTATATCATCTTTTGATTTTTATATTAAAAACATCACATCAATGCTAAATAAAAATTCGCATAAATATCTACAGATAATCATAACTTTTTGCAACAAAGCCATTAAACCATTTGAGCCGATTAATAACCTACAAGCGAAAGTAATAATTCAGTTACAGGGGGTCTCAAAAATGTGTACAAAACTTTGAATAACTATTACACAGCAATTAATAACGTTCATGAAAATTTCAAATGAATGAATATATACAAATTATGTAAAATTTTGTCATTCATTTTAAATGTCCGAATTGACGTCAATTATGGTCCAGGCGTTTCTGGTTCAACAGATGGTTATAAGTATGCCATTGTACATCCATGCGCACTCCTTTTCAATAGATGTTCTCAACTCTTTGATTGTAGTTGATTTTGAACTATAAACATTATGTTTCATGTATCTTAAAAGAAGGAAATCGATCGGTGTGAGATCCGATCTGTGCAGGGAGGTGTAGTTCATTATTACCTCTTCGTGCTGATCATTTGTTCGCGAGAATTCAAGTAAGATTTCGCTCATATGCAGAATGTATTGCTGAAGTCCTCCATCCTGCTGGAAGTACCATTTCTCATTATCAAAAGCTCTTGAATGCGTGGCATAATGCATTCTTTAATTAGCTGATAAAAAAATTCATTAGTCACGTTATTTTTGAAGAACACAGGTACAGTTAATCCACACTCCCACAAACTACCAATTATTAAACATTCCACATGCTAAACCCTCTGAAAGCCACAGTGCTTTGAAATCTACTTCTTTTAAAACCCAGAACGGCCGAGGACACAAATGAAAGTAGGTAAACATTTTCCTCCCCCTTCTGGTAAGCAAGAGGTCATTTGTGTCGTGGGGGTTCTTTTTCCGTCACCTTTATCGTATAGAAACCCTTGCTGACTGAATAGGGGTCGTTTACAAATTATGATAAGACTATATATTTTCAGTAAAATATTTTCTAAAAAATGACTAATCATTTACTGCTGTATTTATAACAGTAAAAGACAAATTTGATGCGAAAATATGATATTAGATTTTAATGAGCATGAAGGTACCATTTTAATATCATTGCTGCGTCAGAAAAATTTGATCATTTAAGATTTGTAATTGTTTTTATTTCAAGAATGTACTCATCTAGATAACTCACTGTAAGCAAGTAATATATTTATTAAAGCCTAAAATAATTTTGATTTATTTAAGTATAAAGAAATTTATTTCCAGAGCAATTGCTCAGATTTATTTATTAGTATCTAAAAGAAAAAAAGTTCAAAAGTTGGAAACTATCATTAAGATAAATGTATAAAAAGCAAAATTATTTCCAGAGTAAATAAATCAAAATTTGCTGAAAATCACAGAATTTCTAGTCTATAGAAATTTATGAAAACCGGGTTTTACTAAACCTTTGAACTTGGTAAATCCTTTAAGTATTCTGAATATTTACAGCATCCTTAACCTTTTAACATACCATGACGTCTCTGACACGCGCATAGAATTAAAGAAGTTTTGCTACTGAAACCGTATTTAAGTCAACATAACAATTATATTTAAATACAAAATCATCTGTACACACTTAAATGTCTCAAGTATCCTTTACCATCTTAAAATGATTAAAATAATAATAAATATTCCAATTGGGTGGTGGCATCTTATTAGGAGGTTAAATAAAATCGTGTGCAAAGGGGTTAACTTTACTTGTTCCGAAATGAATTAAATCGTATAACATTTAAACCAAAGTAGTATACCACAAACTATCATAAACCATATATTATAAAGAAGAAAATTAAATAATAATACATAAGAAGCAAAAGAAGAACATAAGAAGAAAAAAAAACATAAGAAGCAAAATTATTTCCAGAGTAAATAAATCAAAATGTGCTAAAAATCACAGAATTTCTACAGTCTACAGAAATTTATGAAAACCGGGTTTTATTAAACCTATGAACTTCGTAAATGCTTTAAGTATTCTGATTATTTACATTATCCTTATCCTTTTAACATACCATAACGTCTCAGACACGCGCATAGAATTAAAGAAGTTTTGCTACTGAAACCGTATTTAAGTCAACATAACAATTATATTTAAATACAAAAATCATCTGTACACACTTAAATGTCTCAAGTGTCCTTTACCATCTTAAAATGATTAAAATTATAATAAATATTCCAATTGGGTGGTGGCATCTTATTAGGAGGTTAAATAAAATCGTGTGCAAAGGGGTTAAGTTAGTACTTCCATTTTATTTAACTTTACTTGTTCCGAAATGAATTAAATCGTATAACATTTAAACCAAAGAAGTATACCACAAACTATCATAAACCATATATTAAAGCTTATCTATCATTCCTATTACCGCTGATATTTCAACAAGTCTTGACTATCTGACAAAAGAAAGACTCCGGCTCATCTATTTTCTTTGCTTTGACATATTTATCTATTATTGTTCTTGCGAAGCTCATTTCTGGGCAGGGGATTGTCCTGCTCTGTTTCTTTCGAGCCTCTTCGGCCTTTTTTTATCCACTGTGACCGTCACCTGCCACCAGCTGTCACCCGTCTACTGCTCCAATACTTGGCACAAGTCGGTGACATATAAGTTGGCATCTTGGTTTCATACATCATTTCGAGGCTCGGAGAAATGTGGAATATTTGGCAGATATATCTCTATTTTTGCAACATTTCCATCATTTCTTACCAATTTTCTGATGGATTTACTTGAAACGATAAGCCGTTTATGTTGGAGAAAGACATTTTACACAAGCTGGAAATCATTCGATGTGGAAGATCTGTAGGTGGGAAGGATCTTGAATACAGTTTGAAGTCTGTTAGAAATAATGGTTCCTAACTGCCTATTTTAAAAATATATTATTTGTACTAGAAGTTTAAAAGTAATATTCTTAACGACAAATTTGAAAATAGGTCTGTGCTTTTATTTTAAACTTAACACATTTCTCTATACAAAGGAAGACGGGCAATTTTTGAATAAATGATTGATGTATTCAAGATGATGAGATATTTAAATAATATGCATCTCAATGCAAGTAGTTTTGTAAATATCTCTCAGTAACTTTTTCTTCCCGAAAAATGAAGGAAACAAACTGGTTTAACCCTTTCATACCGAGCGAGGCGGTCTAAAAATTTCCCCTTAACAGCCACGAAGGCCGGTCTGAGGCGGTTGGCCTCTTTTGAGGGAAGGTGAGGTTCTGAGATCGATTAGGAGATAAGCGCGTAGGGGGGTCAATTATCCTTGCCAACCACAGCCCATTTCCGTGCGCCTTAAGGGAATGTTATAGCAGGGGGTGGGATGGTGGGGAAAATGACCACCCATGTTGGGAGAGTCCAGCACAAGTTCTTCCAAAATGTCCCGGTTTTGAAAAAGCTAGAAAAAGAGTCGCATAGGGATTAAAGAGTTAAAGATTATTATCTTGCATTTACATTAATTTAATTTCTTAAAAGTGATTTTGTTATATAAATTAAGTTAATAAAACGGTGCAGATTTTTGAAACATTAACAACGTAGTTATATCTGATTAACATTTATATTTTCAAAATAACTTCGAAGAAGCAAATCCATCCTTAAGTTTTGAAACGGAAAAATTTTTGTCAATAAATATTTTTCCTAAACTTACAAGAAGTTTTCATAAACTAACTGCCAATCTCAGTTTTAAAAAATCCTTAAGATCTTCAGCATGATGACTTTAAGAAATACTATTTTTTTGTTTTTTCATTTATTTTTTAAGGTTATTCATCTATAAGACTTGTGTGTTAAAGAGTGATATATTCCAATTTTAAATTCTGTCTGGTGAAAAATATATTAATTCCCGAACATGTGCAAATTTCTGCAGTCTGTCAAAATAAGTTATTGATTCTAATAAGAATGACTCTAGTTTAGAAATGATTTCGTGAAATTTGAATATTTATGCAAAAAACATGGTTTAACTAATCAAACATCGCCATAAATAATTCTTTCTTAGCTCATTTTATACCTTTTACGAAACGTCATGAAATTTATTTCACAATTTCAAATAATAGATTGAAATATAGATCTTATAACAATTTCGTCTGAAGTCACAAATTAGGAAAGCACGCATGAATTCCTATCCTATCTATTCAAGTTTCTTATTAATTTTAAACTTTAAATATCTTACGTTACGATTTTGTGAGCTTTTTCTATTAATCTTTACTATGTTTATGGAAATATTAGCAATTTGAGATTTCAACAACTCTTCGAACATAACAGAAATAAATAAATAAATAAATGAACATTGGAAAATGGTTTAAAATCTTTTGAATTTTTTTCTCCGGGAAATATTAGTGGAAAACAGAAATTTTCTGTATCTAAAGTAAATAATAAATTCCAGTATCCAGTCTCATCTAAATCAAATGAAATGCAGAAAGTCTTATGATAACACCATTTATTTAAACTTAATTGCACGTATGTTACTCCATAATTAGCAGGTAGAAGTACTAAATCACATTTTAGCCTGAAATCAAGCATTACTAACAAAATACCATCAATAAAATTTTATGCATTAAAATCTTCTAGTTAAATGCAGCTTTCTCCATTCTTTAGTGAGTGAGTGAGTGTATTCGGTTTTATGGTGTAAGAGCCATGCTTGGCTATATTGCGCCAACTCCATTCTCCTAAAAAGTACAACACAATTCTCGATGTTTATGGATACAGTAAACACCTATGTGCTTGTTCAAGCTCATTTCTAAAACGAGTCAAAAGAGTGAATTGTAGCGAAAGATCATAAGAATGATTGATGGAATTGCACTAGCGAGTGTTTTCCTTTGATAGTTTGCTCCATTTTTTTTTTTTTTTGCTGCGAGAGATTTGGGAGATCTCGACTTACTCTACTAACTCTCGATTCAATCAGCTGCTGTCGGAATTCTAATGATTGTGAATCACTCGGATGTTATGGAAAATTCAGGGTATTTTTTCTAGCCATAACCTTCTTTAGGACAACTAATAATTTATTTTCTTTTTGTTAACGATATAAATGGCTGTATAAACGTAAAAGAAAAAAAAGAAGAATTGGTGATGCCGTCTATCGTCTTCATCTGATACTAAAAACAATTTTTTTTCTGATAAATCATCAAGACTACTGCCTGCCTACTGAAAAAGCTTTTATAAGGGTGTTTTTTCCCGCCTAAACTTCCTTTCAGGTCTACAAATATTTTTTCTCTTTGTGTTAGCAAGGTAAATGACTGTATAAAATGCATAAGGAAAAGGTAGAGTTGGTGATGTCATCTGTCGTCTTCATCTGATATTAGAAAATAATTTTTTTCTAAAAAATCATCAAGACTACTGCCTGGCTAATAAAGAAGCTTTTAAAAAAGGCAGTTTGGATGGGAAACATCAGAACTTGAGAGAGTTAAATTCTCTATAGAACACTGCCATATTCTCGTTTCTATGTCAAGAATGCCATTACAATTGAAAAAAATAAAAATTAAATAGGCTTTCTACAATAAGAGGATAGCTGCTTAACTCGCCTTATGTAGTCTACTACCAAAATACACTTACTGTTAACTTTTCTCCTAAGGGTAGTGCATACGTTATAATAGATACGTTTGTACACAAATGTCGTTTCTCAGAAAACTTGGATCATATCTCAGTCATCCCCAAGAAACAAATGAGTTGCTACTTTTTACCACTCGGTACATAGTCTTACTCCAATATCCAAAAGGTAGATTCATTACTAACACGAGAAGGCAAGAATAGGTAATCCATTTGACAGATGGAAATACTCTTTGTTTTTTCACTTGCTGCCTTTGACGACCACTTTCTTCGACAAGAGTATCAGTTGCAAAAATGTTCAGTTAGAACTTTTATCTGTAGCTTAGTTTCAATGGCCCACCCAGAAAAGTACGAGGATCCCACTTAATTAAGGGCCACACACCTTTAACTTCAGATCGGTGGCAGCTATCTTCATGAAAGTAGTGTCTAGGTATAGTAAAATGTCTATGCGCTGTGCGATGAACCCACTTACAGCGCCACCTAGCGGCAAACTCGGGAGTTAGCGTTCCTATCTCGAAAAAGGTACAAAATAGGGATAAATGTCAATTACAAAGTTGTAGAGCGTTAACGATTTAGTACAAAAACCCGCCTTATAAATATTAATACCGAAAGCGGAACGCTTAAATTGCACATTTTATTGTTCGCGATTTCCGAAACTGTGACATCTCAAAACGAGAAAAAACAATCAGTTATCACAAGATATCTTTATTTTTGGTGTTCAAAGGGGCTCTCCGTCATCTACAATACCGATTTGAGCCCTTGTTTGAATTTCACTTTGCACACGTTTTAACATACAGTTAGAGCGCTAACACATGCAAGAGTAATACCTCATAGAAAGTCCAGCAATGTCGGAGGAAAGTTTCGCATACGCCTGCTTTTAGAGTTATTCTCAAAGGAGAAGGTGCAATGAGGTCAATTTTTGACAGAAAAATAACTTTTCTCTTTTTGTCCATGTCCTGTGACATCACAGTTTCGGAAATCCCGAACAATCAAATGCGCATTTTAAGCGTTCTGTTCTTAGTATTAATATGCACGAGGTGTCGTTTTGTACTAAATGTATAACTGTCTACAACTTTGTAATTGACATTTACCTCCTTTTTTGTACCGTTTTCGAGATAAGAACTCTAACTCCTGAGTTTCCGACTAGGTGGCGCTGTAAACGGTTTCATCACACAGCGCATAGACGTTTTACTATACCTAGACACTACTTTCATGAAGATAGCTGACGTCGTTCTGATGTTAAAGGGGTGTGGCCCTTATTTCTGAGAGCACCTTGTATATTTAAACATCAAATTTCGACAGGCATGTAACTCGCACATTTTAGAAAACTTCCGACTGCTCAGTTCATTGTACTGTGCACCTTCCTAATTTTCTCTATACGTCATCTTTACTAATAATAAAATGAAATGTGCGCTTATGCGTGTGTATCTCTCTGTTGGCGCGTCCCATGACCATCCGACTGGTACAGTAACTGTAATGGTTGCAGGAACAAGGGAATTGGGAGGCGTTCTGTCTATTGCCGCTCTACAAGGGAGAATGTTTCATCTAGGGATACCAAATTTGGCACAACTATACTTTGTAGGTTGGAATGTGCGTCTCAGAGAAATCGTTTCAAAATTATAACTAGAATTTTAATCAATTAAAAATTAAGAAAAATAAGGGTTCTTTTTGGCGATAGCTAGTTAAACCATTATGGCACAAAGATCATTTTACACCACTCTCCAACACAAAATAAATACCCTTTGAATGATACCAATATTTTCCCTAATTATAACAAACATTTAAAAATATTTTTATGCATAATTTCTAATAATACTATTCATTGTTGCAATGAAATTCAAAACGTTTTCAATTTAAATATGAATGTTTAATTAAGGGTTTTTTCCATTGTTTAAAGCTAAGAAATAAAGATTATGCTTACTTTTACATATTCTTTTGTTAAATCGTAGTGAATTCTATTTTTACTTTTATTTCATCAAAATTTTATTAAATCTCTAAACAAAAGTTACTAAAAACATAATTTTTGTTACTTTTAAAAAATAATATACTATATAAAGTCAGAAAAACTAACGGTTTTACAGTAAAGCAACGTTTATACGTTTCTCGTTTGTACGTCGGTTACATTTGTACGTCATTCTATCACAGCACCGATTCATTCGTATTCATTGTAATGATAATCTACTTCGTTTAAACGACGCAAAACATCGGTTATACGTGGTTTTCTCCCGTTCTAAAGTGTGAAAATGTCCTCCCTTCTATTATATGAACTGGGATAAAGATATCGCGACTTCAAAATTATTCAAAAGTGATTAATTACTGGAAGATTAATTGTGTGACCAAATTCAAGCGATGATGAAGAAGTTATTCCACCTTTCTTTAAAGACGCAATAGGAAAAAATTAACTTCTAAGTTACTTCTTTTGACAAAAGTTAACATGGTGAAAAAACATCCAATGAAATGAAATTAATTCGATTCATAATGTTGTACTTAATACTCATAGAGAATCAGTACATCATATTTAGGTGAAAGATTTTAAAAAAATAAAGTCCTATTTGCATGCACATCGTATAAGATATATATTGCTACGAAGCTATAAAGTTGTTTCCCTAAGATGCTAATCTTGGCAACTTGGCGATAAAGTTGGCGACTTTGGCGACAAAATGAATTTTCTAGAAAGACCTTGAAATGTCAACATATTTCTACTGGCTTCATGAACTTTCTAGAGATTACGTCACTTCCTGCGTAATGACGTCACTTCCTGTTGAAAAAGTATAAAAGCAAGCACTCAAGCCAAGAAGAGTTAGTTGGATTTTGATCAGCAATGAACGCTTTTGAGCTGAAAAGACATTGACCGCTATTTTGAAAGTGTTGTATTTGAGATTTATTGGTAATCTCTGTTGTGAATTTTTATTTACTCTTGTCCGGATCGCATTTCTTCCTGTCCAGCTTTCATCTCTTTCATCATGGCGAGTACCATCTCGAATTTTTCATCCATTGCTCTGGTCCAGGGCATACACAGGAATATCTAAATCCCACTTCTGACACCAAATGTAACGAAATCGTCTTGTGGGTGTACGTGAATGCAGTCTAATAAGCAGGATTAAAAAAGTAAAGTTCTTTATTTTACAAATATTCTAAGCAAAGAAACGTAGCACAAGTATTAAAAAAGCACTTCTAAAAATTGCGCTTCACTGCTTATCAAAGTTCAACTAACTCTTCTTGGTTTCAGAGCTTACTTTTATAATTTTTCAACAGGAAGTGGCGTCACTAAGTGGGAAGTGATGTAATCTCCAGAAAGTTCATGAAGCCAGTAGAATTAGGTTCACAGTTCGTCTTTCTAGAAAATTGGTGCCAAAGTTGACAAAATGGTCGCAAAATCTGTCGTCAACGTCGCCAAATTTGTCACCAATATTAGCATCTCAGGGAGACAATAGATTTATTGCTTTGTAACAGTATAATTAGTACTCAAGATACGCTAGTGTTCCTTAAACATCGATAGTTTCAAAACAATCGATAGTATAGGCACATCTTCAGTCGATAGTTTTGAAACTATTGACTGGAGCTATCGATACTGTCAATAGTTTCAAAACTATCGACTGAAACAATCTACTGGAACTATCGATAGTATCGATTGTTTCCTTCCCGGCGATACTATCGATAGGTGCTTTTCCAGTCGGAGTTTAGAAACTATCGATAGTTCCAGTCAATAGTTTTAAACTGTCGACTGAAAATGCGCCTATCGACAGTATTGCACGGGAGAAAACTATCGATACTATCGATTGCTTCAGTCGATAGTTCCGAAAACCCGATACTATCGATTTGGCTTCGATAGTATCGATAGTCTATCGATGTTTACGGAACACTAAGATACGCAATAAAGGTATGATTCTCATTATTTTTGATAAATGCTTAACTTTAAAATTTAATTATTGATTTCATACTATCTAGAATTATACTAGTACTATCTTAAAAACTTTAAAATTAATACTTTTAAATGAATTTGCATGTAGCATTAAATTTGTGATAATCATAAATTGTAATAAAGTTGTATAGCAAAATTTCGATTATACTGATTTTTATTTACACGTCGTTTCATGACATTCCGTTGATAGACGTATAAATCGTGCTTTACTGTAATTAATATCAAAATCAAAAATGTTAAGTGAAAATTTTGATTACTCTTACAATCAGTGAGTGTTAAATAAATCTTTATCGTGGAAATCATTAAAGGCACAATTCCGACCTAAACATTCTGTAACAACTACTATTCGACAGTTTTAAATGAAATATTCAGCAGGGAAGGGAAATGCAGTTTAGTATTTTTAGAAACGTTTACCTGCTCCTCTTTTGGAAGTGGACTTCGTCTTGGACAGCATTTCTGAACTTCTGGTAAACCCTTGAGAGTTTTGACCACTTCGACATTCGTCCAGAAGAAATGGAAAAAGTAATGTTGACAGAGCTGATATTTCGATATTTATCTTTCTAGCAAAGAAGTTCGAAAGTTTAGATTTTTTATTAGAGTTCCTATTTTTTATAAGAAAAAATAGTTTTTGGTAATACTTTCTCAAGTTTTCATGAAATGAAATATATATTCAAAGATCACTAATATTTTTCATTAATTTCTAAGACATGTCACACAGTACTTAAGAGAAATGATTAATATGCTTTATAGATGAGGGAAGAAAAAATTTATGGCATTTTGTTATTTTTATGCACTTTTATATAACTTGACTTTTTTCATAAAAAGGTAGGAATTTGTTGTTGTTATAAATTCTTCACTCGCTTCTTCCAGATGTGATAGAGTAAGCTTTTGGTCATACTTTCTCAAGTTTGCATGAAATGAAATTTATATTCAAAGATCACTAATATTTTTCATTAATTTCTAAGACATGTC